>CAUYSK010057704.1:0-15532 GCA_963575035.1 Avahi laniger
GCTCAAGCGATCCTCCTGCCTCAGCCTCCCGAGTAGCTGGGATTACAGGCATGCGCCACCATGCCCGGCTAGTTTTTTTTTCTATATATTTTTAGTTGTCCAATTAATTTCTTTCTATTTTTAGTAGAGACAGGGTCTCGCTCTTGCTCAGGCTGGTTTCAAACTCCTGAGCTCAAACAATCCACCCGCCTCGGCTTCCCAGAGAGCTAGGATTATGGGCGTGACCCACCGCGCCCGGACAGTATGTCTATAAACTTTAAAGAGACTCATCTAGTGCTAGCTTTGGTATTGGCAGTCCTGACTTACTTATTTCCTGGCTACGGTGGCACTTCCCATCATTCCAGCATGTCGACTCAAAGTCAATGACAATTAAGTAGTCAAACAACTGCTCTGCAAAAGATCAAGGTGTATTTATTCTTTACCAATCTTGAAAGTGCAAGGCTACAAAATGTAAAGAAATTAGCGCACTACTTACTGGATTTACTTCTTTCTAGATTTCCATTTGCTGGTGCAATTGACTTTCTCCTAATTAATCCAAGCTGCCTAAAAATGTAAAACAATCCAATATAATCAATGAATTCATTCACACTCCTGTTTGAATAGACTACCAAACTAATGGTACCGGGGATATAGCAAAACCCTCATTATTAATGTATTGTGACTGAGAGGAAATTGAACTAGACTTTGGGTTTATCTGCATGGGCCTCAAAAATATGTATTTGCAAACTTAGGCTAACTGTATCTCCTCCACTTATTTTACAGTTGTTAAAGTAGGTTTTGCCTAAAGTTGCCTCCTTAAATATTTTAACCTTGGCCTCAAGATTTTTTCGTATATAGTGAGCCGTAACCTGATTGGCTATGTAAACAGACTGTAACTGACTGCTGTACCAATCACTGAGTTTTGCCCAATTACAGGCAGCCAACTGTTCAAACCTTGTTCTACATAAGGCAAATGCCAAGCTGAAACCAATCCGGCCATAATCTCACTTCTGTTTTCTGTCCATAAATCCTCTCCACCATGCCAGCAGTACACTGGGGTCACTCTGAACCTGTTCTGGTTGGGGGACTGCCTCCCTTGCGATTCTTTGTTCAATTAAACTCTGTTGAATTTAATTTGCCTAAAGTCTGTCTTTTAACACAGTAATCCTGACCCAAACGATTACAAAGGTAAAAATGCACCAAAAAGTTTACAGTATTTTTGCCGTTGCATTTTTGAAGCCCTCGCTACATGTACAGCACAGTTCTAAGGAAATAAAACAACAGAGCGCGTGGTTCGGTCTTCTAACTTAAAAATCTGAGTAAAGAAACACGATATCCATGGAACCACTGCAAAGTAATCTATGAAAAAGGAACCCCAAAGGCAATATGCTAGAGTCCAAAGAAAGGGAAGAGCTTACAGAGGTCCTAAGTGCAGCCTTTAGTGCAGGTGAGACAAAGAACTTTGATGAGTAGGTAGAGTTTTAACCAGGCAGACACCTCCTGTTGTGGTTTTTTGTTTAAGAGGTGATAAGGAAGAATAGTAACAGCTAGCATTTATTGCTTATTACATAGCAGGTACTTCCAGTGGTAGGGATTTCTGGTTTCAAGACTGGTCTTTTTTAAGCACCAAAGGAGGCAAGAAAAGCTTCATCTTTCTCTCCTGCGCCCCTTTTAATAAAGGATTTGTTCTGTGCAATTTGGATTCAAAAGGCTGCACTTAAGGACCTAGAGGGCCACATGTGGCCTTAAGGCTGCAGGTTCAAAAAGCTAAGATAGATGGTGACCTTATCTACTCAACAACTGTAGGAAGTAGACAAAATTTTGCTACCTATATTTAACGCATGAGAAAAGGAATTCAGTGAATTTGCCAAAGAACACAGCTTTGGTATGCCAGCCCAGCATTGTGCCACTCTGAATCCCTCGCTATTCACTAATACATTGCATTGCTTCTAGAAATCAGAAATGTGAATGGCATGTCCAGGAAATCAGGGAGAAAGTCACAATGCTTTGCGTGAATTTAACAGACAATTAGGAGGTGGTGGGGTGAACGGCTTGATGTGCTGCCTGAGACCTCCGACCAGTCTACAGGGCACTGTCACGTCCAGTCGTCTCCCGCCTAGAATGGGCAGACATTGGCTCAAGGCCACACAGTCAAGAACCTCAGGTTCCTCAGGCTCGAGCTCCTTCCACCTGAGGCTCGCGACCGAGATCCAGGCAGGGGCCTTTCTGCCCTCAAGCTAGAGACTCCGGGGAGCGGAGAATGTAGGATGCCACCGCAACGCCATGTGCCCAGCCTTGTGGCGGACGCCAGCACCGGACCAGGAGCGAGCCCCCGCGCAGAAACCCCTCACGTACCGCGCCAGCCGTTTGGTCGCCATTCCCGCCACTCCTTTGCAGTTCGCAATTCAACTGCCGGAAGTCGCTCGACTCCCACTTCCGGTTCATTCAAACGCCCGGCGCGGCTGAGGAGGACGCAACGGCGGCTGAGGCGGCGACTTCTTTTGCTCTCTTCCCGGCTCCTGTTCTGCGTTTCCGGGGCTTAGCGGTGTGAGGAGTTGTTTTAGGCCCGGGAGCCGCTTGGCAGCACCCCTTTCCCTCTTTGCTGGTGGGCGGAGGCGCGTTGTTCCCGTTGGGGAGCCGTTTCGAATTCGGCCTCCGACGCGGATGGTAAAGCCCTTTGGCTTCGTGCGGTGCGGACGGCGGGGAAGATCGTTGGCACCCTCGCATTCCGGGGGGCGGGGACGGCTCTGTAAACTGTGAATGGAGGAGCGGATCCCAGGGAGGTTATAAGCTGTCCAGCCCTTGCTGGTCTCCCCTCAGGAGACGGTCTGCCGGTTTCCTCAGCTCTAGCTGCTCTTTCTCCACAGCCTCATGGAGCCGGAAAAGGAAAGGACCGGGAGGCACCCCAAGAAGGTCAGGAAGAGGAGGCGGGCCCCGAACAGGCTGGCCGGGGCCGCCGAGGCGGTGAGAGCCGGTTGGGATCTCGAGGAGAGGCAGCCCGAGGCCAAGGTGAGCAAAGGGGAGCCCTAGCAGGCGGTCCAAGGCGATGTGGAACTCCCAGACCCTCATCCCAACCGCCTTCCGGGGTCCCTGGACGTGGTCAGGCTCACGCATTCACTGGCCTCTCCGAACCTACTCTCTGATCTGTAAATGGAAACGGTAAATATAACACCGCCTACTTCGGGGCTGTTATTGGCAGTTTAAAACTGGTATAGTGCCTTGAACGTAATAGGAATGTTCATTTAACAAATAGAATTGTTTTACGTTCTAGGAATAACCCAGTGCACGGAAACACAAAATTCCCTGCCCTTGTGCAATTTACATTCCGGCAGGGGAGTGATAAGGCTGATCATCATCCCTGACATTTATTGAGAGCTATATATACTATATATTCATCAGTTTCTTCTTGTCTGCCATGTGCCGGACACTGACATAGGCACTGGGGTACATTAGTGATTAAACAAAGATAACTCCTCTTATAGGGCTTATGTTCTAGTGGACAGAGAGGTGATAAAATAGGTAATGATAAATAAGTTATATAGTATGTTAGAAGGGGATTAGGGATATGAAAAATTTTTTTTCTTAAATAGAATTCCATTCAACCAGACAATCACAGCCTGAAAAAAAAATGGAATTCCATTTTTTTGCCTATAAGATTGGCAAAAATATATTTAAGTGTTAATGTAGTGAAAAGAATAAGGAGATGACAATCTCTTTTACTTGTTTATTTATCTACCTATTGATCTATTTATTTATTTAGAGTTAAGGTCTGTGTTGCCAGGCTGGTCTCAACTCCTGGCCTCAAGCGAGACTTCTGCCTCAGCCTCTCTGGTCACTTGGATTACAGGCATAAGCCACTGCACCCTGCCATTTTTAGTTTATTTTTAATTTGTTTTGTTTTGTTCTGGTACCCCAGGTGGGACTCAACCCCACAATTCTTGGGTTAGGAAGTCAACACTTTTTTTGTTTTGAAACATTCTCAAATTTAAAGAAAAGTTGCAAGACGAGTACAAAAGACTCCTCCCAGCCAACGTTATTTTTTTTAGAGACAGCGTCTTGCTCTGTTGTCTGGGCTACAGTGCAATAATGTCATCATAGCTCACCACAGCCTCAAACTCCTGGGCTTAAGCGATCTTCCTGCCTCAGCCTCCCAAGTAGCTGGGGCTACAGGCGTGTGCCAGCATGCCTGGTTAATTTTTAAAATTTTTTTGTAGAGATGGAGTCTTGTTATGTTGCTTAGGCTGATCTTGAACCCCAACCAACATTTGAAAGTAGTTACTGACACAATGTTCTGTTCCTGTCTACACACCTAAATATTTTAGTGTATATTTCCTATAAACAATCCCACGTAATCACAATGCAACCATCAAAGTCAGGAAATTAACAGGGATGTACTGGTACCATCTACTATTCAGATCTCATTCAAGTTTTCTGTAGTTGTTTGAGTAAGCCATTTTAGCAGTAGGGTCCAGTCTAGAATCATGTTAAATTTAGTTGTTATGTCTCCTCCAATCCAAACAGTTCCTCAGTCATTCCTCGACATTCATTACCTCACAGCTTCCCAAGTAGCTGGGGCTACAGGTGCACACCACCACGCCCAGCTAATTTTTCTATTTTTTTGTAGAGATGGGGATCTTACTCTGGCTCAGGCTGCTCTCAAACGCCTGAGCTCAAGCAGTCCTCTCACTTCAGCCTCCAGAGTGCTAGGATTACATGTGTGAGCCATTGCGCCAGCCTGACCTTACTGCTTTTAAGGAATCCTGGGCCAGTTATTTTGTAGAATTTCCCTCAAGTTAGCTTTGTCCATTTCTTTATTGAGTAGATTTAGGTTATACATCTTCAGCATGAATATCACAGAAGTGATACTCTAATCTTTTGCAGATTATACATGATTTTGATTTGTTCCATTTTTGGTGATATTAGCCTTGATTGATTAAGATGGTGTCTGCTAAACTTCTCTAAAGTTCTGTTTTTCTCTTCGTATTTTCATGAGAAGTGCATCCTCATTACACTTTCAATTTATTTATTTACTTTTATTTGCTCAGTGATACTTAATTTTGTTGAGTGTGTTATAATCTATTATTTATTGTATTTCTCTAAATATCCAAGATTTTGTGATTAAGCTAGCTTCTGCATCTTTTTGTATGACCCATCATTCTTTGAGCATTTCATTACTTTCTGGCATAAAAAGGTATTATTCCAGGTGCATATGTGCTTTCCCTGCCCCGGAAATTAGGGCTTGAGCTCTTAACTGCTATACTCTGCTGCCTCCCAGACCAAAATGAAAATGGTAATTATCTCTGAGTTGTAGAGGTGACTTACTTTCATTTATCTGTTGTGTATCTTTTATCTATTTTATGTTTCTCATCTGAATCTTATAAAAAGCATTAACTACTTAAATAACCAGATATAGGTGTAAATAAAGCCTTTTTAAGGAGGGTGGAGAGAGCTTCATTGAGCTCCCTGTTGCCCTGGAATAAATTCTCTCTCCTTAGCTTAGACTACATTGATCTGTGATCTGGCTGCTGCTTCCTTCTCCTCACACCTCTGCTACTCTACAACATGCAGTCTTGGCTCTAGCCAAACCAAACTACAAATTTGGAGACAATGTTCCCTCCAACCTGGTAGACTCATTATTATCAGCCCCAGTATTTTTTTATCTCAGTAGCTACCCCCAAACACTCTAACCCCATAGGCAGTTAGCCTATTTGCTCTCATACCTTTGTAATAGCACTTACCAACACTGCGTTAGAATTAGTAGAATTACCTATTCTTGCATTTTTTTCCCCATTGTAGAATGGAATCCTTGAGAGCATGAATTGTGTTTTATTCCTCCTACTATTTCTAGCATGTAACCAAGTATCTATAATTCAGGTTCTGTATCAATGTTTGTTAAATATCCTATTAGTAATATCATTCGGGGGGGAGGGGGGCAAGGGCAACATACATAACCTAAACATCTGTACCCCCTTAAAATGCTGAAATAAAAAAAAAATAATGTCATATAGCAGGTAGTTGTTTTAGACCTTCATTTTCAATTAATTAGAACACTCCTTAATGTTTGAATATACCTTTATGTTAAAATAATCAGAAACTAGAATAATAATTTGCCTCCCTTTGTTGCTATTCTAGACAATCATGTTTGCTATGTCCTGTTTTATCTTTGCAGAAACCCCGCTTATCTACCATTTTATTTGCTGATAACTGTGAAGTAACCCATGGCCAGCTATGTGAATTGCTCAAATATGCAGTTCTGGGCAAATCCAGTATTCCTAAACCCAGGTATGGGATGAACTTATATGGTGGGTATAAACCAGAGGTTCAAACTGGTGTCTAGAGGACCATGTCTGCGTTATTGACATTATTTTTGCCATGTAGCATGTCCTAAATTTTCTTTTTTTATGACGGCTACCAACAGTTAAATCTGGAATTCCTGTAAAAAAAAATCCAGATTTTTGACTTCTTCAAAAAACCTAAAGATCTGGCAGTTGTCCCTTTATTCCTACATGGCAATAATTTGTCAAAGCTGAGTGGTGGCTTCTCTCTTTCCATGGGGCATGTATATGGCAATGTCCTACTTGGCCTGCTTTCCTTATTTACAGTATCTGGCTACTATTGGTATTTTAGTTTGCTTCCCCTGGTACAGACCTAGTTAAAATAACATGATGATAGGTTAAAAATTCTAGTCAATCTTTTTTTTTTTTCTTTTACAATTGAAGAGCACAGAGAGAATTTTACTATTCTGATATTGTCAATGCCATTATTAAGTGTCTTATGAAAATCGTTTTATGTATATGTACCAATAAAGAGATTTTCTTTCCTTTTTTTTTTAAGATGGGGTCTTGCCATGTTGCCCAGGTTGGTCTCAAACTTCTGGGCTCAAGCAGTCCTCCCTCCTCAGCCCCTAAGTAGCTGGGATTACAGGTGCGCACCACCGTACCCAACTCGAGATTTCAAGTGTACACATTTTTCTGGGGGAAGTTGTTATGAATTGGCTAGAAAGTTCAAAAGCCATCTTCTGTATCAACAGATACTGCCATTATTCTGTTACTTTATCTAAAACTGAATTTTTTGAAGCCAGCCATTTGATTACCTGGCTTAGGAAGGGCTGCAGAGTAGGTTGGGATTTTGGAGATGAGTCTTTGTAAAGTGATCTTAGTTCTGATTTAAAACAAATTTTAATAGGACAGTGGATTTAAATACATTTAAATACGTTGCATTTTGTTTTTATTTAACTTAAGTGGAACAAATATTTATTTCAAGAGGTCTTTATTTGAATTCTGTGCAATAATGGCTATCTTCCAGTTCCAGACAATCAGTGAGTTATGATAAATTCCGTTAGTGGTCACTCACTGTTTTTTTTTTTTCCACACTTGCTTTCTGTATGCCTGTAATTGACTTGAGGGCATCACTCTTAGTTGTGTTGGTTTCATTTTTCAACAGCTGGTGCCAGCTTTTTCACCAAAACCACGTGAACAACGTGGTGATTTTTGTTCTGCAGGGAATGAGTCACCTACACTTCTACAGGTTCTATTTGGAATTTGGATTTCTCCGAAAGGTATTCAGACATGTAAGTTATGAAAATTTTGTATTAGGGGTTGAGTTAGGTCCTCTCATCCTGAAACTAGTATATATGCCTGGAACCATGCTCCTTGGTAATGCTACTGAACAAGCAATAGGAGATGTAGAAAGCAAAAGGTCTAAGACACAATTGGCTCATGTTGAAATGAGATTTGTCTCTGATTTTTCTTTGGTAATCTAAGCAAAACACTTATTCCCAGATTATAATATGTAGTTCCCAGGTTGTTACTGTTCTATTTTATTTGGGCTATGGTGTTTTCAGAAATTGTAAAATTTACATAAACTCTATGTTTTTATACCTTTCCAAAAAAAAAAATCACAAGATTGGGCACCCTTAGTATATGGAGGTGAATAGCTGCTGTCATGTTTATAAAGAGACATGTGCCCTCCATTTTCCCATATCTTCCTTCATTTCCTATTGGCTTGTTTCATACATTTATCCCTGAAAGTGTTTGAGTTGGTGAGCCCTAATTTAATCTCCCTGGGTCACCCTTTTCTTTTCGCTTTCATTTATTGAGCACTTCCTGTGTGCCAGGCCCTATATTAATCACAGATAACATGCTATGTGCATCATCTCTTATAGTCCTGTAAGAGCTAGATATTTTTATTTCCATTTTATACATAAGAAAATGAGTAACTTGCCCTAGTTACAGTTAGTAAATGGTGGAGCTGGAATTTAAGTCCAGGTAAGCCTGAGGCTGGAGAGCTCAACCTTTTTGCCATGTAGCATCATCTGTCCTGACTGCATGGCATGCTGTCCCATGAAATAATAGATATGGAAGTGCTTTGAAAAATATAAGGGATTTCCTTGTCTAAGTTATACATTTTTGTAAAGTTTGTCCTTTTTACAATGTGTAATCCAAGAAGCAAAGAAAATTTCGAGGGGTGGGGAGTGGTAAGTGTGGCTTCATTTACCTAGCTACTTTTCCATATTAAAGAAACAGTTCTAATTTTATGATGCAAATAACTGTTGTCTAGACCTTTCTTTTCATGGCACTAAGCTGACTATAAAAGTCCAGCCTTTTCACAGTATTTTAACTGCTTTCAAGCATTTAATATAAAACCCGTTAATATATTTTCAGAAGTTCCTCTTGCCTCCTCCATCATCTGATTTTCTGGCTGATATCATTGGACTACAAAAGAAGCAAACAACTGGAGATCTGCCCAGGATGATGGAAGGTATGGCCATGACCCTGATTAGATGATGTGCTCGTTCTAAAAGATGTTACAGATATGGTTTAACTAGGTTTATCACTCAAGTTTATAGTTTCAAGCAGCAAAACCCAATTGGAACTAACTTAAGCATAAAAACAATTTTTTTAAGGAAAAAATGGGCAGATACCCAGGGAAGTTAGACAGCAGGAAACACAGTCCAGGGTTTATGCCTCAGAAACCGTTTGGTTTGCAGTCCCATGATTTGTGTGTGGGGGGGGAGGGAACCTATTGGGTTAAGTTAGATTGCTAAGGATACCTGGATATCACTGACATTGAACTCTTATGAATTACTATGAATAATTTCTAAACAGTTACTGGGTCTTTGTACCCACTAGTGTACAGGTAGGAAGGAAGATCTTGCCTTTGACCATTGTCAGGGATGCCTGCTAATATTACTCACAGTGAGGAACTGGCAGGGGGTTTAGATGCTGGCCAGCTAAAAGGTAAATATCCATGATAGTAGGGTTTTTCAAACTGTAGATTGTGTCCTATTAGCAAGATGTAGCTAACCTTCTGGATCTTTTTTGGGGGTGGGGTTAGTGAGTGATGGGGCACTGCATATAGTAACATTAAATATTGTTTAGTGATAGCTTTTTTGTGTTCAGAAATAAATAATTGAATAATTGCACTAAGGGGACATAAAAAAGTGATGAGGAGTAACTATTGATTCCTTCCCATCTCCATCAGAACTGTGCTTCCTATTATCCTGTGTCCCAACAGTGTCTGACTTCTAATTTCCTACCTTCCATTATTCCCCTCTCCTTCCAATAGATGCCCATATCTGATCTACAGTTATGTTTGATTTGACCTGCACTATATTTTAAACATCTCTAAGTAGATCACAGAGTGGGCATTATGAGATCCTAGGCTCAAGGCATCAAGTTTTAATATAAAAGGTATAATCAGGAAAAAAAATATGACATGCTGGAGAATTATAGCTTGTTGGGGATGCTGAGGGGAATAGGAGAAGGTAGTGGTGAGAGACAAGGCTGGAGAGGCAGATTAAGGCCATGTCCTGCAGGCTTTGAATGCCATGCCTAAAGACTTTGGATTTTATTTTGTAGGCCTTGAGGGGCCATAGCGGTTATGGCTACTTCTCCATCTTCTTAATTATTTCCCTTCATCTTCCCATGCTAAATATCAAAGTCCTCAATATATAGTCCATAGCACTCTGATCTTCCTTCACTTCAGTCTTTCCTTTGGAATATTCATCTGTTTTTCCCAAGCTTACCTATCAGTCTTCTGTGTATGACTCCTATATCTTTATCTCTAGGTATGATGTTCCAGATTGCAGTCCTATATTTTCAACTGCCTACTGGACATTGTTGCTTGGATATTCTACTGTCTTGTCAGCCATAACATCTAGTAGCAGTTTTCTCATCTCCAAATAATGGGCTCTTCGAATTCCTTCTGTCAGTATCATTTTTCTCTAAAGCACTAGTCTTGAATTTTAGAATTACTTTTCTTTTAGCTTCCCATCCCTAATCTCTCTGTATGGCTCATTCCTTTTGCTTCTGTAATTCTCTATTCAGATGTAAACTTTATCAGAGCTATCTTTCCTGATTTCCCTGTATAAAATATATGACAATCACCCTTTTCCTGCCCTAGTATTCCCTGTCCTCCTTTTCCTCCTTTACTTTTCTTCATAGCCCGCATCCCCACCTGATATATTACATGTTTATTGTCTACTTCCCAACTCGAATTTAAGTTCCATGGGGAATTTTGTTAGTTTTGTTCATTGGGGAATTCCTAGTGGCTAGAGCAATGCCAGGCATATAATAAGCAGTGATAAATAAATATTTTGTTGACTGAATTAAATTATTTTGTTACCATGCCCTGCTAATTTTTCTTGTGTGCGTTTCTTTCATGTATCCCCTTTTCTCCAACCCTTCTACAATCTTAATCCAGATGCTAGTCATTATTTTGCCAGAATGACTACAAAGCCTTTTGTAATTTCTGTCTGTACTCCCTTTTCACAAATCTTTGAGGTTGATCTTTCTTAAAATACTGTTTTGGTTATGTCACTTCCATTCTCAGAAACTTTTTGTTGCTCTAAATTATGTATTGAATGATGGACTAAACTTCAAACTCTTGAGCTGACATATGTAATGGTCTGTAATTTATTCGTGTCTTTCTCTCTCAACCTTATTTCCTGTTCCTTTCTTACATAGATCCTTCTTTTCTTCCTTACTGGTCTACTGACTGCTGAATCAAGTTTGCTTTCTACATTTCTGTCTTACCTGGAATGCCCTGTTCTATTTATGATACTTTGCCTATTTTGGTTGCAAAGGCAAGATACTCATTTGGTCCACCTTAAGCAAGGAGGCTATTGCTTGAAAAAGGATGCATGTGGACTAGAAAGCCATCAGGAACCTAAGTACCCCTAATAGCTGTTCTCTGTCCCTTTGATAGCATCAACTTCTCTGTGTATATTTTCTGTTCTCTTCTGTTTAGTTCTCTATATTTTCTAGATAAAATTCTTGAAGCAGGCAGTCTGATCAGCTTAGCTAATTCCATTGTCCCTTTTGATAGCATTCCTTGACAAGGAACATCAAGTCATTGGTCAGTCTACCAATGGGTCCCTCTCGAGCTAGGCCCACACCCTGAATCCAATTAGTGATGCCCCCTAGTTAAAGAACAAGCTAGTGCAGCTTGAATAGATGTCTGGGAGTGGGGTGTATTTATCTAGAATGGACTGTTGGGAGTGGCAGGCGTTGTAAAGAACAGATCTGATATACTATCTGAATTCCGCCTTTTCTTTAAGATTCAACTAATCTTTCCTCTTTTGAACTATCTCTAATTACTCCGGCCTAAAGTGTATTCTTCTTCCTTTCCCTTTTTTTTTTTTTTTTGAGACAGAGTCTTGTTCTTTTGCCCTGGGTGGGATGCAGCAGTGTCATTGTAGCTCAGTGCAACCTCACACTCTGGGCTCAGCAATCCTCTTGACTCAACGTCCCCAGTAGCTGGGACTGTATGCACACGCCAGGATGCCCTGCTAATTTTTCTATTTCAGTAGAAAAGGGGTCTCGCTCTTGCTCAGGCTGGTCTCAAACTCCTGAACTCAAGCAATCCTCCTGCCTCTGCCTCCCAGAGTGTGAGGATTACAGATGTGAGCCACCGCACCTGGCCTCTCCTTTCCTTTTAAGAGCCTTTATTGTTTTAATGCATTTGGAACTTATTTTCTGTTTGTGTTTTTATAACTATTAGATTGCAAGTCCCTTAAAAATTGGGGCCGGGTCTTTTTTGACCTTCTTTTGACCTTCACCATGCTTAGCCTACACGATGTTAGGAGACATGTCTTACAAGGTTCTTAAGCACACATTTTAATATATGTTCAATTGTTCTTGTTTTAGGGTCTTTACCTTCTGCCAGTTCAAAAGCCAACATCAACTTGCAAAATGACCCCATCATTCAAAAGTATGGCTGTAAGAAAGTGGGCTTGACCAGATGTATTCTGACAAAGGAAGAAATGAAAACATTTCACTTTCCATTACAAGGTTGGCTTAGACTTAATCTGATATTGCTAACAATGTAGGAATATCTAATAATAGTTTGTTAAAATACTACTATGAAAGTTTATTTTTCTGTCTGCTTTCTGAATGCCTTAGTTTTACTTATTCCATCTTCTATTATATTAATGAAGAAATATATTAAATACAGTGTGCTCCAAAGTGTGTGATGGTATACCATGATTGGTAAAGTGATGATTTTAGATAGTACATGAACATGACATTAAATAGCATTGAAATATTTAGTGAGAAAGTTATTCACTTTCTTTTTCATTTGGTTTTCTTTCATTCCTTCTTAGTTTATTAAAAAGAGTCAATATGTCTTTAACATTTTATTGCTTCTCCAATACTTACAATCCTCTTCCCGTGATACCCCCACATTCTTTAACAAATAGAGCAGGTCTGAGATCAGAATCTTGGTCAGTTATATAGGAGTAATTTAATAAAAATATTTTGATTTCATTTTATTTTCTTCATTACCTCCTAATTACAGCAGTAATAATTATATTTCTTTTTTAAAAACTGCAATATAATTAACATACCCATTTAAAATATATAACTCAGTATTTTTTAGTATGCTTACGGAGTTGTATAGCCATCACCACAATTTTAGAACACTTTTGTCTCCCCAAAACAAATCCCATACTATTGTTTCCTTCCAATTGCCCAAGCCTTAGGCAACCATTAATATATTTTCTATCTATAGATTTACCTATTTTGGATATTTCATATAAATGAAATTGTGCAAGCTGGGGTCTTTTGTGATGGCATCTTTCACTTAGCATAATGTTTTCAAGGTTCGTCTATGTCATCTGTAGCATAATGTTTTCAAGGTTCATCTATGTCATCTATTTATTTTTATTGCTTAATGATATTACATGTGTATATAGTATATCCATTAGATGATAATAGTATATCCATTAGGTGATAATTACTTGGCTTGTTTCCACTTTTTGGTTATTATGAATAATGCTATGAGCATTCAGGTATAAATTTTTTGTGTGGACATATGTTTTCATTTCTCTTGGGTATATATACCTCGAAGCATAATTGCTGGGTCATATGGTAACTCAATGTTTAACCCTTTGAGGAACTGTCAGACTGTTTGCCAAAGCAGCTACACCATTTTATGTTCCCACCAGCAATATGTGAATTTTCCAATTTCTGTATTGTCTGGCCAACATTTGTTATTATCCGTCTTTGAATATAGCCATCTTAGTGTGAAGTGGTATCTCATTGTGATTTTGATTTGCATTTTCCTTTTAGCTGATGATTTTGAGCAACTTTTCATGTGCCTATTAGCCATTTATATCTTTGGAGAAATGTCTGTTCAGATCCTTTGTCCATTTTTTAATTGGGCTGTCTTTTTGAGCTGTGGGGTTCTTTATATTCTAAGTTTCCTTTTAAAATAAATTGAAAATGCCATCTGTAAAATGGAGTTAAAAGTTTAGTTCTTATATCATAGGATTGCCATGAGGATTAAGTGAATTAATGTACAAGAGGTACTTAGCATGCTATCTGGCACACAAGAACTTAAAAAACATTAGTTATTTTTTATCGTTGCCACTAATAATATAGATAAGATGGGCCGCAAGTAAAGTATCTTTCAGATTTGGGGATGCCTTTCTTTTCTGGGTTAGACCATATTTTGATTATTTTTAATAGCAATTAGTTGAAAATTTCAGGATACTGAGAAACAAACTGGTCAAAGGTTTGCATACCTCCCTTTGTTTCTTGTCAAACAAGATCTAGATGTTACATTTACTTCTTCAGCCTTAGAACTCTTCAACAGTTCAGATGCTTTTGGGTCTATGAGCTGAATATACCTGGTTATTGACTTAGGGTACACAATGGAGGGAGTATGTTAAGCCTGTAGTTGAGCCTTTCTGTAGGGCATATTCAGGTAATGATTCCAGAAAATGCAGGCAAGTCTCTGAACAGAGATTTCAGAGAAATCTTAAGGTTGGAGTTGGGTGGAGGAACTCAATGTTACTTAAATGTTCTCCCTACTATGAAATCCTTTTAGATCTCCACTGTCTTGGAATCTCATTCCTATTTTCTCTTTATTTAGTAATAAAAGATGCCACATACAGTTCTTTGCATACTTGATTCAGCCTGTCTTAGTGCCAACATGAAAAAGGACTAGTGACTTTGGGTTTAGCCACAATTTAGTTATCTCTTTTCTCACAGGAGGAAAAATTAATTGGTAACTGCCAGGAAGTCCAGGCCTGAGGATCTACTTAACAGCAGCCTACATTATTGTCTCAGAATATAAAAATAAGTGGGTGGAGAAAAACTTAAAGACAGAGATTGCCTCTTAGTCTTTGTATTTCAAGTATCTGACATAGAGAAGGTGCCCAGCAAATATGGTATTTCAGTTTTACCTGGATGAATCTAAGAGTGATATTTATCATCTGTAGTTCTAAAGGCAAATATTTTATTCCTTTTCTTTCTAGGTTTTCCTGACTGTGAAAACTTTGTACCTACCAAATGTAGTGGTTCTATAACAGACAATAGTCCTCTCTTTGGACTTGACTGTGAAATGGTAAGTATATTTTTGATTTTTCAATTGGAAAAAGGTCTAGTGGAAGATGATTTCTTAAGTCTAATGTGCCAGTAAACCAAGGCATTCAGTTATAGTATTCAGTTTAAATAGCCAAAAGTAGGTCCTTTTACTGACATTTTGGAAAACTTGGATCTGTGTTCTATCTAGGATGAAGAATAAAGAAAACATGTTTCCTAACTAGTTACTGTGCTTAACCAAGTCTTTGTACATTACTGGAGTTTACTCTTATCTTTTGAACAAATGTTTTGTTGTTGTTACCATGAAGGCTTTGCCTTGCTTACCATTGGTTTTGCCTAGTTTTACTTACTGAAGATCAGAAGTAGGATTTCTCTGCCTAAGTACCCCTTTGCTTTACTTTGTCTAATTTTAGTAAATTTCCTTTCAAAGATAAGTGCATCACCTCTCAATACTAAAGAAGTAGTTTCTGAATTCTTAATAGAGTGGCTAAAAGCTAAAGTTTTAGGCTGGGCATGTGGCTCACCCCTGTAATCCTAGCACTCTGGGAGGCTGAGGCGGGTGGATCGTTTGAGCTTAGGAGTTTGAGACCAGCCTGAGCAAGAGCGAGACTCCGTCTCTACTAAAAATAGAAAGAAATTAATCAGACAACTAAAAATATATAGAAAAAATTAGCCAGGCATGGTGGTGCATGCCTGTAGTCCCAGCTACTCGGGAGACTGAGGCA
>CAUYSK010057706.1:0-27345 GCA_963575035.1 Avahi laniger
GGCTAATTTTTTCTATATATTTTTAGCTGTCCAATTAATTTCTTTCTATTTTTGGTAGAGACGGGGGTCTCGCTCTTGCTCAGGCTGGTCTCGAACTCCTGAGCTCAAACAATCCACCCACCTTGGCCTCCCAGAGTGCTAGGATTACAGGAAGTGGTATTTTAATAGTTGGTCACATACCATCCTGTAACCTATGGCCCTATGCAGTGGATGAAGCTGGTGGCCACAGCCAGAGGCTTTGAGAAGTCAACATGTATTTGTGTGTATGCGTGTGTAAGGGGGACAGCATATGTGTGTTGGAGATAGAATAAGTGTGCAGAGAGAACGTGAAAGCATTAGGAAAAAAACCAGAATGTCAGTTTTGAAATGGTATTGAGTAGGTGTGCTGAAATTCTCATCAGTTCCCCTTCCCCCAGTATTAACTGTGAAAGCTAACATAAATGGGAATCACAGGCTCTTAGTAGACTTCATAATCACCCTCTCCCATGGCTCTAGAACCCAATCCCTCTTACAAAAATAGCTCTATATTCTACCTCTCGTAGTTCTCAGTTCTTTGATTTATTTTTATCTGAATTAAATGCAGAAATCTGGAGAAACACCAATTCTTATTGTTTCTCCTTCAGAGACTTTGTGGCTTACACATCAGTACCTTTAAACATCAGGTGGGATCTCTATCTTGGTTCAGTTGTCTTGCGGATGCGTTTGTCAGTCCCAAGGGTCTTACATGACCAAAAAAGTGCTGTAGTGTGGTGCCCAACGGCCACGAAGCGAATGTCATTCGGATCAGGACACTCCCTACACTAAAGCAGTATAAACGAAAGCTGCATGTATGCCCCATTTCCATCGGTTACAATAATTCAAGTCTTGTCACCAATTTACCTTTTATATAGGTTTCTAAGTGAATAGATTTTCCAGATAAATTATCTGAATATTTTATTTCATATTCTGAATTTAATCACTTTATCAACAAAAAGGTACTATGTTGGGTTATTTGATTTTCATTTTTGCTCTATGTTTCAAATAACTGTAAAATGGCTCCACCATGTGGCTGAAATAGATATTTTGTTCACAGAAATCCAACAGTGCAACACAATCCATCAGATTAGTTTATGTTATTCATTAACTCATTCAACAAATATTTATTGACCCTAATATGTACCAGGCTATGTTCTCTGCACTGAGGACACTATAAATAAAAAATACAATCCCTGGCTCCTTGGATTTCACAACCACTGTTCACCTTTTCTATGGCTGAGCAGACTATATCAAACATTAAAGTAAATATAAAAGCATACCTTTTCAATTGCTTTTTCAGAGGTATAAGAAAAAGAGGACAAAGCAGGCTTTAGTTATTGTGACTCTGTTATCAACTGTGTAAATATACTCAGTTTCCATCTATGGGACTCAGCTTTTTATAGGTTGTCCCAGATAAATGTCTCTTAACCCTGATAATATGATAAAACAATGAGGACGTTTTTGTCAGGGAAAAAAAGCACATACATTTAATACTAGCTCATTCCAAAGTTTACCTACAAGGTTGTAGGGGAGGGTGTTATAGCCTCCTGGAATATATCATCTGTGATGTCTATATGTCCATGTACACATAAAGTATTGTATAACTGTCAGATTGGATAATTTCTAATGTCCCTTCCAGCTATAACAATCTTTGCTTTTATGACCAGAAATAATTGATAAAAGAATCAATCCTAGGGTAGAACTAGAATTTATATGAAGGCTTCTGCCTTTGGAGCCTTCCCAACACATCCACTGAATACTATAGTTACTGCATTATAGCATAATCTCACCTTATTGAAACCTTCTGCCCTCCCTGAGAAAAATTGCTACACAAGTGGGTGATCACACAATGTATAGTGCAAACCAGGACATTTCTAAGAGTGAAGTGGGGAGAAACTTGCATTAATCAATATTTACCTTATATCTTTATTATAAAAATTAAAATAGTTGATGTATTAAATGAGCTCAGAATAGTGATCAGCACATAGTGATCACCTGATAAATGTTAGTCCTTATAATCATGGTCAACTAGCTACATCTCTCCACTGGTTTTCCTACAATTTCCTCTCCCCAACTCACCTTCCCCTCTGATTCCAAAGGTATTTTTGTAATATGCAAATACTCAAGTCCTTTCCCTCCTGAAAAAGCCTATTAATGGGTTTTCACTGCGAACAGAATGCACAAAATTCACTTTAATTTGGATTCTAGCTAGCTGCATTCCAAGCTTTGTTCCTTACTATTGATCTCCCAAACTCACCCTTCTTTTCAGCTATAGTTCTTGCCAGCCCAACAGTCTCCCTTCTGCCTCCAAGCATTTGTGTCCAACTTTTGTTACCCTTTCCCCTAAATTTTACTTGTCAAAATCCTTCTTATATTTTATGTCTTTGTTCAGGCTTTTCTAGGTACAGAAATTTGTCTTTCTTTCTCTGATTTAATAATTATATTAATATTAGCTATCATTTATTAAATTCTTTTTGTCAGGTGCTATTCCAAGTAAGCTTTTTACATGCCATTATCTCTTTCTGTTGGAAAGAGATACCTAGACATAGTTAACTATAACTCAGTGCACAGAGTAATAAGGTTTATTACAGAAGTTAGAGCTATGTTCAGTCCAAGGCAGAATACCTCAGCAGTTGGGCATGTGGGATCTGGAATAATACTTACCAGGTTCTCATCCTGACTCCGTAATTTATTAGTTGTGTGACTTTGGGCAAGTCTTTTGCACTCGCTCTGAAATTCAGTTTCTTTATTTATAAAACTATAATGATAGTTTTCACCTATAAGATCACTGTGGCACTTAAAATTGCAAACATCTGAGACAAAAGATTGAAATTTTATTTATTTTTTGTTATGTTTTCCACAATATATTCTCCAGGCCAATGTACTGCCTATTCAAGAGGCACTATTGAACCATGTAATACAAATATTCAGAATATCAGCATGGGCTTACACAGAATATTAATGAAAGGATTTGAGAATGTTTCTTGAGCAGGAACATGGAAATAGCTAAGAATAAAAATTCTACATTCAAAAAGAAATCTTCTAAATTCAGATGTAATCAGATCTGGGAAACACAGTTCTGCTGACTCGATTGCCCTAAGAATTGTGATTTCTACAGATAATTCTTTGTCCTGTTTGTGGTGTGTCCAATTGGCAACTGCATTCATTTTTTTTAAAGGGATAGTTTCATAACAAGACACTGAATTGATTTTCAAAGGTTACTAAGTCTTTCACAAACTCATTAAGAAGAGACTCAAGAAAAGGAACTGCAGTTGCTTGACAAATGGTTTCAAAGCTGCCCCATGGAAACAGTGTGCTATGAAGTGCCTTTTGTTATTTAGGCCGCAACAGGGCTGGAATGCGGTAGGGCAGCTGGAGGAGCAGAATGTGGGGTAGAAATCGTCTCTGCTGTGGAGGGTAAGTCTTATGATGTAAAAATAAAAACAGAGTTCCATTGTGTGATTATTTTTCCCCTGACTTTTCAGTGTTCTGGACCTTTCCTCACTCTATGCACATACACAGGTATCTCTGATGCTGGGCAACGTCAGGAATAATCCCCAGTGTGTTATGCTGGATGAAAGCAGCACATTCTAAGTAGTCTCCATCCTCCTGACTCTAAAGTTTCCTTTCTACAATGCCAGAATAAACTTTCTCATAAAACCCTTGATCATGTTACACATCTTTTCAAAAATCCTGTTGTCTTTGACTTAGGTCAAAACTATTCAGCCTGGCTCTCAAGACTTTTCTCAGTAAGCACTGTCCGTCTTTCCCAGTTGCGTATCCCCTACATTCCTTCACAGGACTTTACATTCTAGCCACCTTTTAATCTCTTTCCTTGATTACGTCTCCACATAGTTCTCCTCTACTCTTCAGCCTTCGCTCATGACATTTCTTTTATTTAAAACGTACTTGTTGCTACCTGTTTTCTAGCTTTTCCTGTGCTGAGTGGGGCAACTAATGTCACTTCACTGGCTAGGCTACAACAGGATTTTAGTTGGAGGTGATGCATGTTGTCCTTTTTATCTGATCTGTGATTAAAGCAGTAATAGTAAGATGGCCTGGGAAAAACATCAATGTCCTAAAGTTAGAAATGGGAATAGTTCATAAAACCCTTCAGCTGTATCCTGACACTGGATGGTCCTTACCCTGTGTCAGCCTAAACTGGTTAGTGGAAATTAGTTCCACCGCTGCTGAAGCACGGCTGCCAATGCTGCACATGCTGTAGTAGCCCTTCAAACCAGATGTGTGTTCACCGTGTTATATAACTTCTGGCTCCTTCTGGTTCCTTCACCCAACATGCCTAGTCCAGCTTTTTCCCAATCAATCACATCCTGATCCAATGCATAAATCCAACATTGCATGTCCTTGTGCATAACTGTTCTAAAAGATTTCATTTTGCTTATGTATGTATCAATAGTGTACATTGCCATATAATGGAAAAGGAAAGATCTACATATAAACCACACAATCAACTATCCAAATGTCATACTAACTAAACTACCAAATAAATCTTGAACAGTGAAGAAATAAAAAAATAAAATAAATAAAAACAAATATTTGACTACTAAGTTGAACTGTGTGAAACCACTAGATTAGAAATAAAAATTAAAATATTGCCAAGAGCAAATATAGCTGTATATATATTCTTGTTCCTCTTATTATTCTTTATTCCTTTACTTGGGACTTTTGAAATACAAAACCAACTTATATAATCTGATATAGAAGGATGGTTCCACTATTTATAGCAGTCTTGGTTATCACAAAGAAAATACAACATGCTTTGCCTTGCAAATGTGCATGACCAGTTTCCTAAAGTGTTAATGTCATGGTCTTTGAGTGAAAGATTCATTCTTGCTTTGGGTTTATATTTTTAATGATCAGAAGGCACTCATCCTTCTTCCAAGACAAAATGTGGCATGGAAAAAATCCAAAGCAAATAACCTTTCCTAAAATATCAATATTTCTGATAAAAGGAATGAATAAAATGTAAAGATAGATATGGATCTAAAATAAAAACATGAAAAATTGTCCTATATTTTCCTTCTCCAGTTTGATCCCTCTCAAGCACTATAGCTACCCTTTTTAAAATTTATTAACACTTTCAAGCCATGAATTCAGCAATTTGTTTACTTTATAAGAGGAATTATATACATAGAAATCACAATTGTGATAGTAAACATTTAAATATTACTGTCTCTCCCATTCAATCACTTGTTAATTTTTTATTTAATGTATATTATTTTCAATCATACGCTGAGAGTTTGCAATGCCATGCTATCCAAAAGCCACGCAGTATCTGTCTGTTTTGAACTTCTATTTACTAGTAGGTTTTAAATCTTCATGAGCTCACAGATGTTTGTCCTATGCATTTTGGTAACCCTTATGTCTAGGATAGGACTTTAAACTTATGTATTTCTTTCTTTCTTTATCCATTTTTAAGCTTTTTTCTTCCTTTTTAGAAGCCATTGTATCTATATTAAAGACAGGACTAGGTTTGCTGCAAACCCAGTCTCTAGAACAATGTCAAGGACAATGCAGGCATATATTTGGCACTCAATAAATACTTATTAAATAAATAGATGAATAAATGTAGTTCTTATAAAAATTATCATGTAAGTATTTCATCTATTCTAATCTCTTCTCTTACAGATGAGGAAGCTGAAGTCAAGACAAGTAAGTCATGTGTCCAAGGCCACATAGCTGGTTAGCTGCTTTGAAGTAAAATTCATGACCCTAATTCCTAGTAACAAACACTAACAGGCTAATAACTTTTGTTTATCTTAGATCAGTTTTGCCAGCTTTGATACCCAGCTTAGAAAAAAGAATCAGTAGTACCTCATGTGAGACTGAGCTATTTCTTCTAGTCATAAAAGAATGAATAAAGCATACTAATTTTGTGTGTGACTATGGATCAGTCACTTACCATGCCAGGCTAACGTGTCCTTATCTGGAAAAGAGGTGATTGGAATAAATTATCTTGAAGGTCCCTTTTTGTTTAATATTCTTTGATTCTTTGATCCCTTTTATTGAAAAGTTACCCCTAAGAAAACAGTACAAGGGAGCTAGAAGGGACCTTAAAGATAATCTTTTCTAATACTGTTGAAGCCTATGAAGAGAAAATGACTTCCCTGCGGGCCACACGATCAGTGGAAGAAATCTAGCATGAATTCTAGTCTTTTACTAATCAGTTCAATATATCCGGCCTCGTACTGAAGTACCACCCCAGTATTCACCTTGGTGAATTTTAGAGGTTTAATTTCATCAAATATCCATTTTAACTGATTTAACATTCTTTTTTATGAAAATTACTCTACTAGATTGCTTTATTTTCAAAGTGGAACATAAATAATTGATTTTCTGAACACTGTGTTAGGAAAGACAAGATCCCATCCAATTGCAGCTGAATTTTTAATAAAATCCAAGCCTTTGGAATTGGGCATTGTTCCATTTTGAAAAAGAGAAAAATAACTATGTGGCACAATGAGCACTGGACTTGGAGTCAGAGAACCTTGGTCCTGATCACTCAATTCTGTGAGTTATTTTACTATGGGCTTCAGTTGTGTTCACTCTAAAAAATAAAAAAAAAAAGTTAGCTTATCAACCATATAAGACGGTTTTTAAAAGTACTTGAGATGGTAAATGGGACACCAATCTGTAAACTCTAAAGCCATTTACAATACTTGTTAGGCAAACATTTGATACCCAAATGCAAAATATGATATCCTCCATTCAAAGTAAAGATGATTTTATCGTAAATAATCTACAACATGGGCCAGATTTTCTTGAGTGAGTATGCATAGAAATTTTAAGAAAAAGACTTGTAGAAAAATAACAATAAAATCTTTGTGCCATCAGTTATTCTATAAATTTTAAAATGGAAGGCATAAAAACATCCTTTCAATATAATTGGAGTCAGTGATTTTTAAAGTCCTATAAAATTTTTGTGCTATATCTTTAATGGAAATGTATCCTGTCTATAAATTTTTACATTTGATTTATATTTATTAAGCATTTATAACATATAAACAATTAATATTTTATCCCATTATAATTTGTGTCTCTATAAAGTATATACCTAGCTCTGCTTTGAATTGGAGTTATATGTCTATGTCTCGCATTAGATTTTAATGAAGTTTAGAGATTATTCATGTAGTTATTTAAACAAGTCTAATAAAGATTTAAGAAACTTTAGAGATAATTTCATCCATCTGTCTTTCTTTTGTATATTAAGAAAGCGGAAAAAAAAATGAAATTTCAAACGTGGCAGATACTGCCCACAAATATACAATTCTACATTTCACAACTCTGATTCTCTCTCCCTGCCCCTGCCCCCAACCAGTTTACCAAAAAGCAATATGCTCAGGAAAGAGGAGCCCTCTCCTGCCACAAGAGGTGAATTTAAATCTAAACCAATCATTGTAATCCCATTTTTTGTGTCAGTGATTAGTTTAGGCATACGCAAAAAAGCATAGTCCTGGTGAGAGATGAGGATGTAAGGTGAGAAGAAACTCTTCTCCCACCCTTTCTCACCCTCTCCCTTTCTCTGGCAGCACTGAGTTGCTAAATTAACAAACTGCTTTATCTCCCACCAATTATTTGTAAGTTTATACATTCTTATACTTCATGCCAATGGACTTTAATTTCTTTGTCACTCACAGCCAAAAGTGTCCTAACTGAAATACAACTTAGATGATAGAACGGAAGTACATTATTTGTTACATAAGGTACAGATACATTATGGTGGATGGGAAAGATGTTTTTTATTACAGTGTTTCAGAAGAAGGATATAGGATGTATGTGGAATTTGAACAATTAAAAAAGATACCTAGAGTAGAATTTTTTTCCACCCAGAATGACATTACCTTTTCTATGTTTAGGGAATCTTCACCCTTATAAAGCAGAGACATTTTCATGCTATGGAAACCAAAAAAAAAAAAAAACCCAAATACTGATACTAATTCCCATACTGATTTCCTTCCTTGGCCTACTTTCTGAAAGGGTTTAAAATACAGGCACATGAACTTGAATATCGGTTCAAGTCGGGACTCAGAAACTAGTTATGTAAGAAAAATAAGAAACTCATGCTTTCAGGAGGCTTTCAGGTAACAGTAAATTCAGTGTCCAGTATTAATGGTGTTAATGTTAGAATCTGTTAGAATTATAATATCTTCATAAGAATCATTCTATGATGCAATTTCAGGCTTATTTTGGCTTAATAAGCTCAAACTCTGGATCTCCAGTATTCTTGGAGATATAAAGTATCCATTTTTTCATTTCCTTTTTCAACTTAAATTAGTCATATTTAATTTTTGTTGCTTGCAAAAAAGAGCTTTGATGTATTAAATGAATTTCTAAGAGCTTCATAGGAAATTATTCACAGAATTTAGATGCTCAGATGGAATCTTGGCTCCTGCCTTAATTTAATCAAACACAGAGATTAAACAAAAACCAGAACAAAAAAGGAACAATCCTAGCATTTAAAGAAAAGATTCTGTAAAAGAAAGGCAAATCATGCACACCAGTACCACATTAAAGCAAGATAGTTGGGTAAGCATGTCAAAAGAGAAGTATGCACTATGGCATACCAAGGTTTAGAGTAGAAATCACATTCCTGAGATTATTAGAGGTGGTTTCCAGACAGAATTGGAATTTTTACTTTGAAAGCTTCTTAAAATGTCTGATATCATAGATTTTAGTAGAGATAAAATAGCCATTGTAAAGAAACAAATTAAATTCAGGAAAAGGTGAAATTACACTGGCTGGATTAAGAGATCAGAGTACTTTTAGAAACATATCGTAGCCTCAAAATGTGAAAATTATTTCATGATCTTTGCCTGTCTTTTTAGGTTATCCACATCTCTATTCCTAACCTATAATTCCTTAAATCCAAGGAGTTTAAACCTTGAAACTATACACTAAAATGAATCATCACAGCGTTTCCAGGATATAGTGACTATGAAACACAGCACAGTTTTCTGTTATTTATTTAAAATTTATACTTCAAAAAAAAGTACTTTGAGGTACCTGTTCTAAAACATTGTAATGTCCAAGAAACTGCAATCCCATCTTGAAAGGGAACTCAAAAACTGGAGCATCACAGTGAAAGGATCATATTAAATTTCAGAATGAACTCTACCATAGGCTGACAGTTTAGCATCATAAAATTTCAGAGTTTTAAAGGAACATGGTCCGTTGGTTCCCATGACTTTCTATATATCAAATTTATTTAGAGAGCTTGAAAAAATCTAGGCCCCACCCCATATTAATGTAGCCAGATTTGGAAGCGATCAATTCATCTAAATCGCGCCAGCTTCACAACTTTTAGAATTACCAAGGCACATAGTAGATTTTTAAAAAACTATTAACTGATCATCTTAGAGTATATGGGAAAGATCATTTTAGGTAAGTTCTTGTTTACTATTTTGATGAGTTTATAAAAATTAACATAAAAGAAAAGAGGAAGAAAGATAATATGTAAACAGCTGGAAATTTGGAAGGACCTGGAACATTCAAGTGTTTTTTTTTTTTTTAAACAAAGTACTGAGAGCTGCCAACTCTAACACAATTCAATTTTTCCTGCATGCAAAATACATTTAGGATCCTGAAAAAAACAAACCTAAAATTAAAATGTATCTAAGCTAGCTTTTGCTGCTCTGGGGAAAAAAAAGTTCACATTACTGTATCAGACAGAATTTGCTGTGGAAGAGAACACGAGGCTCAATTTGAATTACATGATTTTCTCAGAAAAAGGAAATTATTGGAGACAAAAGGAAAATAATATGGTGAAAATGTCAGTCCTACTCTTTCTCTCTATATAAAGATCCCCCTAGATATTATTTCATGTGTTATATTTTATTCAGCCATTTTACGTGGCACTCATTTCCAAGCCTTCATGTTAAATATCCGTCCAGTTACTAGAGTAGAATCTGAAATACACATTAAACTTCAATGCATGTCTTTCTAGAAGCAAATCAGTGCTAGAGTCCTAAGCTCAGTTTTTTCCCTACATGTTTAGAGAGTGTTCGGATTAAATTTCCCAAATATAAAATTGAGTGTAAAACGGTAAGGGATTAAATTGTCCAAAGACTCCCTAAAGTTTTTATAGTCTATTTATATTCTAAATTCATTAATGAGAATGGATAGGAAGACGGTTCCTTTTGAATATACACATAAAACAACTACTGAGTCTTCTGGCAGAGCAAAAGTCAGGTACCCTCACAAGATAGAGGTTTTCCTAAAGACTATGGAAAATATTATCAAGTAATGTTCTCAGAGATTGACTTTGCTGTCTGATCAACAGCTCTGCTTCATACATTCTAGAAGTTCATAAGAATAAGTTTCTCACTACTTAAATTGAAGTGAAAAGCATAGATGGCATAAAAACAGAATAACTATTCATTGAATCCTGCCATGAACCCAGAATATCTAGAGGTTCCTAGGAATTAGCTACTAGGCTATAGGCCAAAATTTCTAGCATAGCCTATGTATTCGGTTTCTGCCTGCCTGCCCTTTAGACCTCATCTTGGATCCCATCCCCCTTGCTCTATCAACTTTAGGAAAAATGGCATTTTTTTATTTCTTAAATTCCTCTCAGCACAAGACATTTGCACATTATTATCTGTGGAGTATGGTCTTCTCCGCTACCCCATTTCACCAGTTAACCTCTAATTATTCATAGGATCTCAGCTCAGATTTTGTTTTCCTGAGAAACCTTCTATAACCAGGCTGGGTTTCTCTATTAGATGCTTTTATCCTTCTGTGGTCTTTGCTTCATGTACCACAGTTACAATTCTGTATGTGCTTTTAGTGATTATTTCAGTAATGTTTGTCTCCTCCATTAGATTTTACTCTTTGTGAGGGCAGGTCCATGTCTGTTTTTCACTCCATTTTTGTCAAATGAACCACACATTATTAATCACTGTATATTATACCTTTGAACAAGTTAAGAAACCAATAATTAGAGAAAACCAGTTATTTGCCAAAATTATCTCAGCTAATAAATTCCGGCCAGATTTTCAAAATCTAATTTCCGTGATTCCTCCATCATATGATAGTACTGCTTCTTAAGGTCTCATATTGTCAGTCAAGCTTTTGGTATCAGTGGGTCTAAGTGAACTATCTATTGTCCATGTTCTTCAGCCAAAAACCACTAGAAACATATATACATATTGAACAAGTTGGTGTTATTAGTCACTGCAATGAGGAAGCATATATCCCATGGGGGATGATGGTATGTCTCAATAAGAGGGCGGTAGAAAGGACTTATTATAGGATTTAGACGTTGACTTAGAGGAAGATTTGGGGGCAGGTTGAAGGAAGTGGGGGTTTCAGAAAGAAGGGTAATTCTATGATTGTGCATCTTAACAAATGTTATATATCGAGAGAGGAGAATGATAAAATTTTACTTGGTAAAGATACAGTAGTTTTTCTTTTGGCCAAGAAAGGGGAGTTTGGTATTTGGTAGTTAGTAGGTATCACAGTAGTCTTGTTTTTTGTCTGTGCTTAAACAAAGTGATGAAGTAGCTTGCTTTTTCTCATTTTATCCTAGTCTTAACGTATCCTTCTCCGGTATTAGTATTGTGTAAAATTACTTACGTTTTGAAGGAGAATTACATAGTTAGCTGTGAGTGCCAGGTAAGCTTCTGAATGTCAGGGGCTGTTCTTTATTTCTTTCCCACTTGTATTAATATAAAAAGATTGAGTGTCATTAGATACTTGAAAAATATTCAAAGATGGAATTACAAATTTGAGATTGATCGACACATAGTTGAAATTTTCAGAGGGGTTCACTCCTCACTTTAGGAAGAGAGAAGTGTAGGCATAATGCAGGTATTGACTATTGGATGACATACACATTTAAGATGAGAGAAAGAAGACAAGGAAAGTAGAGTTGTTATAATATTTTTCATTTGTCTTTAAACAAGCTTACAGGAAAAGGATATCATTATTTACTAGTTTACCTAAAGCAATGTGGTGATGCAATGATTCACAGTCCACACCTCCTTCAAGAAAATGAATTTACTTCTCCAACTTTTGAAATACTGTTCCTTCCTGTTTTGATATTTGTTTATTTTAGTCACTGGCCTCAGTATGTGATCTTTGAGGTTGTTTTAACTTGCTCTGGATCTAAAGGAGTTAACGGATTATAAACCGCAATGCTAACGGGGCAACATCTGCTTTCAGAGATCCACCTCTGAATAAAGAAAGATTTGAAATAAACCAGGCTCTTTTAAAAAATGCCATATCTTGAAACTGAAGTTGATTCGTATCTGAGGATACTGCTAAATCTGGTACTGTTTTCAACTGTGTTTTTCCATGTTGCCATGGATGCTAGAGATGAACCATGTAATTCTATATGCATTTGGGGCCTTTCTTCTATATGGTCTTTGACACTTATGAAAGGTTTCTAATAGACTTTTCATATACATTGCAAGTTTTATTAATTTGTGATATAGGAAACACAGGAATTGAAGTGTTTTTATAGTTCGTTCACTAAAATAAATCCAGACATCCAGACCTATAAAGTAACTTGTGTTCTCATTTATTTGAAAAAGCAAAAATAACAATATTTTTTCCCTCAAAGTAACAAGTTATTTCTATTCTTTTCTTTTCTTTTCTTTTCTTTTCTTTTCTTTTCCTTTCTTTTTTTGGAGACAAAGTTTCAATGAATGAGGGCAGCGGCATCATCATAGCTCACTGCTACCTCAAACTCTTGGGTTCAAGCAATTCTCCTGCCTCAACTTTCTGAGTAGCTGGGACTACAGTTGCACGCTACCATGCCTGACTAATTTTTCTATTTTTTGTAGAAATGGGGTCTAACTATGTTGCTCTGGCTAGTCTTGAACTTCTGACCTGCAATGATCCTCCTGCCTCAGCCTCCCAAAGTGCTATGATTACAGGCATGAGCCACCACCGCCTGCCTGTTATCTCTTCAAAGAAAAAAAAATACAAAGAATTTTGTTTGTCCATGAATTTATTGTCATTCATCCTTCTAGTGAGAATTTGTTGATTGCTCACCAAGTGTCAGAAATCTGCTGAACCACTCTAATATTATGACATTTACAAATTTAGACGATAAATATCAAAAATACATTGAGAACAAAACAAAATGACCTAACTTCAAGAAGCTTTATATCCATAATAAATAGCACCTTTAAATGAATCTATTTACTTTGTTTTGTCTTATTAATATTTCTCATAACCTCTGCTGTCAAGAAATTATTTAGGAGGCTACTGATTTAGAGAAACCTGATCCATAATAACTTTGACCTTAAAAATCAGGAAGATCCAACAGATCGTGTGCAGAGTCATATTCTTTGTCTTTACCAAATTATCTTTTCACTTTATTTCAGTGTTTCTGTAGAGATAACTATCTTCCACATATAGGAACAAGCAAAGAAGTTTAAATATATGAAAGAGAAGCTCTTCCAATTCTAGTTCCACAATAAATACATATACAGTCTTTCTGGAATCATAATGGAAATCAATAGAAAAATGCAATTCATTTTACCAAACAATATATGCTTTCAAATTTTATCTCATTTGTCAAAAATATACTTTTAGTATTTAAAAAATACAGTAAAATCTATCATGGCTTTTAATGCATTTAGAAAATAATGTCAGAATCATTTTGGAATAACCTGAATACCTTTTACATAATTAAGCAACCTATTTAGTGGTTGTAAAGAAGCATGTCTATGTCCTCTTTAAATCTCTTTGTACACGTTTGCCATTCTTCACTCATGCACTTTGCTAATGAAGTCATTAGTCAAGTTAGATTAGCTTCCTTTGATGATAGATAGTCCCCAAGGAGAGAAGAGATGTGTTTGATTCTTCTGTGATGTATTTGTCTGACTCAGAACCGAAGTCAGATTATTGTTCTTATCATCTCTTTCTTTCTCCTTTCCCTGCTACGAATGTCATTATTTGGAAATGGTAAAATTATTTCAAAACACTTTAATGAGATTTTTAAATGAACATGTAATTTATTATGTAATTATGTTTGTACTCTTTAGAAGAGGGACTGTATATTTCAGGCTGCCACCATTTCTGTAATCCGTGCCAGTTTGTGAGAGTAGATAAGCTATGTGTCGGGTTGGTGGTAGCAGGTGATCCCTCTTGGAAACTGCTAGGTTCCCTGCAGCAGTTTGGGGTACTGGAAAACATGGTAGAATTAAAGACCGGAGACTTAGACTCTCTGTCACATGGGGAGAAATCATTTAACCCCAGTGAAACAAGAATGATAATACCTTTCTTGCCTTTCTCATAGTGCTATTAGGAGGGCAATTTCGTATAATAAGGGTAAAAGTGATTTATGAACTTTAAATACTTTCTAAATAAATTTTAGGCAGTGTTGTTATTTTCAAGGATGTCTAGGATAAAATTAAGAGAAGCCAAATATGGTACTTAAGCAGCAGGTCCAGAAGTCATGTCAATAATTGAGGACAAAATAGCCCCTACCATGAATGCTACAGGTCAAAGACCCTATCTTAAATGACTGAATAATAGATCAATTTGAAATCAAAGGACTTGACTTAATTCAGAAGTGGAAAGACTACTGGCTTGTAAGTTTGAATCCCTGATCTTTGATATCAGCTATGTGCCCGAAGAAAGTTAATGTCCATAATTAACACTGTCGAAGAGACAAAAATGTTGAGCAAAATAATTTCTAACTGACATTTTTGGCTTTTTCACCTTATTACAACTAGCTTCCACCCCAAAAAATTTGTATACTATAATATATATTTATATTCTCTAGTTTCCTCTTCTGAATTATGTAAATAGTAGTATCTAAATCTAAATCTAAATCTAATGTATAGATAGGAAAGGAATTTAGTCTGGTACTCTTACATTAAACTTTCAACCATGTAAACTATTGTTTTCATTTTAAAGGTAATTCAATTAAAGTCATAAGAGGTTAAATCACTTGACTAACGTAATACAGCTACCAAATGGGTACTGTTCACTTGCACTTTAGTACAAGTATTTCTCAGCCATTGAAAAAATTGCAATAATTAAGCAATCATTATTCAGTTACTCATATAATTGCTTCATAAAAAGTCTCCAAATTATTTAGCCCAAATATTTTTTACCCTATTTTAATTTCAAAGAACTCGTGGCTTGTCATTTAAAATCACTTTAGCTTTAGGTAGGACGCTTGAGGTCCCAGTGTTTTCAAACAAATAGATTATTCACGTTTTCAGTTTAAGTTAACTGTCTTTTCCATTGGAAAGAAGATTCAGAAGAGAGACCTCGGGTTGGCTAAGATCATGTCTCATGAAGTGCATGCCGAAGAACAAGTATGGACTGATGTCGGGTTCATTTTCTTTAGTGATAGTTCTCAATAGTCAAAGGAAAAGCAAGAATACATTGCAAATGAGCTTGGTCTCTGATCTTTCTTTTTGTGAAACATATCTATGTTGACATGCAGGTGAATTTCAAGAAATCTGTCATGGAAAACTCCCAGTAGGTGTTTCACAGAATTGTGAGTTATTTTAAGTTTTGTTGAGAAGCTCCCACCTTATCCAAGTTTGCTATTGTGGGAAGAGAGAATAAAGCTTACAGATGTATTCAATGTGGGATTCCTGGCCCTCTTAGAAAATTTTCTAAAATTCTTCTACTCATCCTATTCTCCTTGCTAGGGCTCCATTGTCTTTCTCCTTTTCAATTTCTTTCCCTTTTCTAGTTCATCATATTGATGCTAGCTTCATTTAATGAATTCATTTTGCCACTCAAACCCTTAAAAATTCTTTTATTTCCATTCCTGGAAGGCAACAGTGTACAGCAAAATTTTCTTGATTTTTAGTACCAAAACCCTTGCTCTTATGTTTGGTTCCTGAAGGAAAAGTCCACTTGCCTATCTACGACTTCATTTACCTTTTCTCAGAGCAATCTCCCTGTTACATCCTCATCATTTTTACCATTAGCAGAGTATCTATCATGGGTTGGAAGGCTTGGGATCTTACCTATTTAGACCATATATACATACATACATATCTTAAATAAACTTAAACAGATAAGTCTAAGTCATTATTAGCTCCAGTTTAAAGGGGAAGAAAGTGAATCCCATATATTTTAAATAGTTTTATTAAGAATATACACTGGATGAAGAGCAAAAATAGACATCATGTTTAGTGTTGTTTTTGTCATCTTGGAAAAAATAAAAACAGCCTCTCTTGTGTCTATACCCAGATCAGGATGGGTGATACTCCAGGATTTTTTGCATATTCTTTCAAAAATTATTTGGAAAAAAATCAGATAAAAATTTAAGAAAAGAAAGAAGATAGCATGAAATATGATAGCATGAAAATGTGAACTGAGTTTTTTTCTCTTTGCTTTTCCTAAGATGTCTACTGTCTGGTAAATTTCAGAACAATCCTGGGAGCCAAGCTTAAAATTGAACATGTACAATGGAAAATAGCAGTAGGGATGGGTTCAAGAAAAACTGAAGTATGTATCAACAAATGAGAATCTTGGAGAGGAGAAAATATTTTGATATTTAAATTCTGTGGTTGAACAAAAGAAAAACAATGAAAGAAATTACTTGTTGATGTAAAGGCCAATTTTAAAAGTGTGACTTTTCATTTATTAAATGACATATCTCAACATAAATTAAATTGCTATTAAAGCAATTTAGTGAAAAAGTTGCCACCACATTGTATTTATTATACTTCTTTGGTTATAAGATAGAAACTGACTCTGGTTATCTAAACAGAAGGGGGATTTATGTATGGATGAACTAAAGGGAAAACTTAAGTGTTAGACTCAAAAGCAAAAAACTAGGGTTCTTCAGTCATTTTTGTGGTAGGAATTAATGAACGATCTTTGTAGATACCACAGTTCAATAATTCAATTTCAAACATTTCAGACCCCTAAACACTCTGCTAACGCTCAAAATTGTAGGGAAGAATTTAGCTAGCCTAAGTTGCATGCCTGTGTCCTGACTGGATAAGAGTGGGGCACTTTCACTGATGATTTCACCAGACTCTAGTCCAGAGGGGAACAGTTCTTTTCCAAGGCAAAACCACGTTGCTGATATCAGGAAAGAAAAGAGATGCTAAGAAGTAAAACTTTTTTTGAAAAAATTTTAAAGTTTTTTTGGGCTTACTTTATGTGCCCAGGAATACTGAGAGAGAAAAACAGATCAACAGCAGTTTTAATACCTGAAACCAATTACTCAGTGTCCTAGTCAGTTTTATGTTGTTATAACAGAACACCTGGGGCTGGGTAATTTATAAAGAAAAGATGTTTATTTAGCTCATAGTACTTCAGGCTGTACAAGAAGCATGGCACTGGTATCTGTTTGGCTTCTAGTGAGGGCTTTTGTGCTGTATCAAATGATGGTGAGAAAAGTCAAAGGGGAAGTGAGCCCTGTGAAGAGGAACCAAACCTGAGGGGCGTCCTGGCTTTGTAACAAACCACTCTTGAGGGAACCAATCCATTCCCAGGAGAACCAATCTATCCTGCCAAAGTGAGAACTCACCACCAAGATAAAGGCACCAAGCCATTAGTGAGGGATTGGGCCTCCATGACCCAGACACCTCCCACTAAGCCCTGCCTCCCAACACTGCCACACTAGGGATCAAATTTCAACACAAGTTTTGATGGGGACAAACATCCGAAGCATAGCACACAGGATAGGTTATGTTAGTATACGGAAGTACTTGTTACCTATAAATATGTAACCCCTAACCATGCCTGTATTCATTTGAATGGATGCATGGCTGAATGCATGAACATGTGAACTCATTAATTTTCTAGAGTAATGAAGTGTAGCCTACTATAGAAGAGAGAATTTTGAATGTTCTGGGTAGCCACAGACTGCAAACCAAATTCCCCTACTAGGAAAAACTTAATTTTTGAAGTCCTTAAAAGAAATAGATTTCTTTTCAGAACTTCACAATTTAGTGTACAGGAAAAGTATAAAATGTCATCAATATTTACATTTTAAAAGGAGAGGTTGTCAAGTCCAATAATACCTGATAATTAAATAAACAAGAGTGATTTTTTTCTTAAGTTTAGGTGCGAGCTGAGATTTGATGATTTTGTTGTGAGTGCCTGAAAACTTAAAGTCATTTCAACTTCCCCCTCTCCTTTATTGCATGAGGTTAATTATCAAGTTCAATTGTTATTGATATTCTTACAAGTACCAGGTCCATTTCCTTTCCAAGGAATCCATGCTATTTCTATATTGGAAATTGCATATACTTGTTAAGAAAACATTTAAGTCTTCTTCCCCATAAGGTTCTGTCATATTTTTCTAAATTCTCATGTCCTGTTTTCTTATATGAACCCAGTGTATAAAATAAACTGCTCTTCCAACAATACGTAAATAATCTACTAACCCAGTTTTTTTTTTCTTCAAGATATGCCTTCTTCCTGGAAAGATTCATTGTAGTATATTCCATTGTCTATCCAGAACACAAGAAATGTGTTTAAGGTGGGAAATACTACTTTGTTTTTTTTAATCTATTGCTTTCACGTCGATTATTTATTTTAGTTAATATTTGAATGTCATTTTATTTGCATACACACAGTTTTCTCCCCTCCATCTGCCTCTGGCTAATGCCAGTGCATTTCCACTTTGGGCCTCCATGGTGTGGCATGCCTCCTCTTGGAATCTGTGAGAATAACAAACTATATTTTCAAGGACTGCGTCTTTGTGACTTTTGCCATACCTATATAGCAATGAAACCTACATTAAAATAGCCTGATATTGTTTATATATACATGCATTATCTGGTTTAATTCTTATATTAAGACTCTGAGGAAAGTAATGAAATTCTCTCTATTTTTTATAAAGAAATAGGAGCTTACAGAGGTGAAGTAACTTTCCCAGAATCAGAGAGCAGGTAAGTGGCCAGAATTAAAGAACTGAACTCAGCTTTACATAAAAGAAATTTCACATACATTATTTAGGGGATATGAGTGGAGTTTCCCCAAAAACCATATCAGTGCTTTTTTGGTTTGGGAGCTAAAGGGGGCAGAGGACACTTTGTCTGGGAACAGTTTCTTGTTGTTTTTCTTAGAATATGCCTGTGGGCTTGAACGCAAGTCCAGGGCGCCCTGATCTGAAAACAGTAAGGGCTAGGGAGTTCAGGATGAAAACATCTGCTCTCCGGAGTCGAAAAAACAAGGAACAGGGATGTGCTGAGTCGGGAGAGTGTGGGAACAAAGAAATTGCGGTGGGACAGTTGCCAAACAGGCTGTGTTATAAATAAAGAAACTACAGCAAGAAGTTTTGCTGCAGTCTTGTACCATCTTTGTGTGTGTCTATGTCTCTTTGTCTCTGTGTTCATTCCTTGGCCCCTAGAAATGGGTCACAGCAAAAGGGCACATCAGTTCCCAATTGCATTTATGCAGTGTCACTGTAATTTAAAGATAATCCTCCAGAATTTTGTCATTTCCATACTTTTTATGCTTAGTTCCTGGAATCATTATTACATTTTCCTCTCTATCTGAATCCTTCAAGGAAATTTTCATGGAACCTGGGAGAGGAGGGAGGTCTCAGGTTCTGATACTCTGGGCCACTATCCACCTGCCCTGTTTATCCCAGTGTCAAGTTCCAGACAACCAGGGACAGTAGTAAGAAGCCTGCTTATCCTGTCTCACCTGCTTCTTTCCACAGAAACCACAGCTCCTTCAGAAGAAATAGAAAGAACTCAAGTCTGTACCCAAAACTTCAACATACCAGGATGCTACCCTAGAAGAAAGAAGCAGGGAAAAGAAGCAGGCCTCTCTCAGCATCCAAAATGGCTGTTCAGGATGAATGAAAGAGTCACCATCCTAAGATTCCTCCCCCAGTAGGAAGTGAGAGGACTAAAACAGGTGTATCCATAGAAAATGTTTTAGAGATCCCCAGAATCTCTAGTCAGGCTGGTGAAATATATTTTCATCATGAAGCCAGTCCATAAAGACCGAAAGAAGTGACGACTTCTTCAAATGCTCAGACATGACCCAATGACTACAGATATCTGAAAGATTCAGGGAAATATGAAACCACCAAAGAAAACAAGATGATGCTTCAGTGACTGACCCCAAAGAAATAGAGAGCTACAAATTGCCTGACAAAGAATTAAAAATAATCATTTTAAAGAAGGTCAGTGAGCTATAAGAGAACACAGATAACTAAACAAAATCAGGAAAACTATACAAAAACAACATGTAAAATTCAAAAAAGAGAGGGAAACTATAAAAATAAACCAAACAGTAATTCTGGAGCTGAAGACTACAATGACTGAATGGAAAATGTGAACGGCCAGCTTTAATAGCAGACCTGATCAAGCAGAACCAGTGAACCCAGATAGGACATTTAAATTATAATGATGAAAGCCTATAGGATTTATCAGAAACTATCAAGTAAAATAATATGCATGTTATGGTAATTGCAGAAGAAGGAAAGGAAGAGAAAGGGACAAAAAAGCCTATTTAAAGAAATAGTGGGTAAAAGCTTTCCAAATCTAGTGAGGGAAATAAACATCCAGATTCATAAAGCCAAGGACCTCAAATATGTTGAGCCTAAAAAGTTTACTCTGAGACACATTATAATTGAAATGTCAAAAGTCAAAGAGAGAGAATTTTGAAACCAGGGAGAGAAAACGACTCATTGGATACAAGGGATCATTAATAAAACTATAAGTGGCTTTCTTAGCAAAAACCTTTAGGCAGGAGAGTGGATGACATACTTAAATGTTGAAAGAAAAAAAGCCGTCACTCAAAAAACTATACCTAGTCAAATTGTTCTTTAAAAATCAAAAGTTAAAGTTTCTCAGACAAGGAAAAATTGAGGGAATTTCTCGCAATTATCCCTACTTTATGAGAAGAAAATTCTCCAACTTGAAATGAAAGATTGTTAAAAAGCAACACAAAAGAATATAAAATATAAATTTCATTGGTTAAGGTAAATATATAGACAAATATAGAATAATGTAATACTGTAATAGTGGTGTATAAATAACTTTTAAGCATAATATAATAAAAGTCAAAAGACAAAAATATTAAGAGTATAAAAGATGCAAATCGTGCAATTAGTTAAATAAAGTGTGAGGGGAGGAGTACCATTACAGGGTTTTTGCACGTGATCGAAATTAAGTTGTTATCGGCACATAATAGTCTGTTATAACTATAAGATGTTTTATGTGAATCTCATGGTAACCACAAAAAAAAAAAATACTTCATGAGGGTGCGTACACACACACACACACACACACATACACACACACACAAAGAAATATAATCAAAACATACCAATACAAAATGTTATCAGATCACAAAGGAAGACAGCAAGAAAAGAAGAAACACAGAATTGCAAAAGAGACAGAAAACAATCAATAAAATGGCAATAGTAAATCCTTACCTATGAGTAATTACTTTAAATATAAATGGAATACACTCTCAAACAAAAGACATAGAGTGGCTGAAAACATTAATAAAAAATCTAATTATATGCTATCTATAAGAAACCCCCTTTATACTCATTTAAAGACACGTAAACAGAAAGCAAAGGCACAGGAATAGATATTCCATGCAAATGGTAAGAAATAGAGATTGAAGTGGCTACACCTGTATCAGACAAGATGTAAAAACTTAAGTCAAAAACTATCACAAAAGACAAACAAAGACATTATACGATGATAAAAGGGTCAATTTAACAGGAAAATATAGTCATTCCTTGGTAGCCGTCGGAGATTGGTTCCAGGACCTCCTGCAGATACCAAAATCCATGGACGCTCAAGTCCCTAATATAAAATAGAATAGTATTTGTATATAACCTATGCACATGTTCCTGTACACTTTAAATCATCTCTAGATTACTTATAGTACCCAATACAATGTAAATGTTCTATAAATAGTTGTTAACAAAAGCAATTTTGGACAAGATGAACAAAGCTGAAGGTGTCATACTTACTAATTACAAAATATATTTAATCCAATGTACATTACTAGGATAAATGCAATTTGGTCATAATGTATTTTAAAATATATTGCTTTATTTTTACATTGCTTTTATTGTTTTGTTTTTGTTTCTGAATATATGTTCATAAGTAAAATTAGCTTATTATTTTTTCTTTCTCACTCTATCCATATCTCATTTGGGAATTAAAGTTATAGAAGTCTCATAATGATATGGTATAATTTTTAACTCTTCCTGAAATAATATCGATCTATTTAATCAGTTCTTGTTGATTTTCATTGAAGCACTGCTTCTAAGTATTTTGCATATTCCTTGTGTTGGATGTTAAAACACACACATACACAATATGAAAAGTTCTTTTTAAAGCTGAGCATAGTATTTCTTCTTCTAAAATTATTTTGGTATATTTGAGCTAACTTAATGTCGTCCTCCCTGTATCCTTTTTGATGGAGTGTTATGTTTAAAAGAGTTTTAAAAAAAGGCTGCTATGATGCAGAAAAAAGTACGACATACATATTTCAATATAATAATAAGTAGGTCAAAAGTCCTGAAAATATTAATAATAAAATACCTCACTATTTTATAAATGTTATAAAAAGCCCCACTATTTGAAAATTACCAAATACTGGCCTGAGGATATCATATTTTTAAATAGGTGGTATAAAATTTGAAGAAACCGCTCTCTCTTTCTCTTTCTCTCTAAGAAGATATTGGGATGACTCTATATCTTATTTAAAGTTATGATATGTTAAATATCTTAAGAGTTTTATGTATTATTATCAAGTCTCATGCAAAATTGTGGGGTGGGTGGGGGAGAGGAGAGGTATCAACATATTTATTGAATGTGACTGTTAAAAGACAGAGAAAGTAAAAATAGTATAAAATTTTACACTTATATAAAATAAGGAAAATGTCAATGGTCATGATTGGAAACTAAGACATAACAGTTTTTTTGAAAGAAGAAAGTCAAATTTTGGTTCATATATATTTAGTGTGAAATGACTATAGGACTCCAAATAAAAATATCTAAAAGGTTTAGATTTGAGTGTTAGATTTGAGGTCAGCTAAGAAGTTACAGTATTTGAAGAACTTTTTCATTAATTAAAAAAAAATCAGTAAAAAATTTCTTCAGAAAAGTAAATATTGGTTTATTACATTTTTGCTTCATAATTTTTAAAGGAAAATGTTTACCATTCCTAAAAGACTCTGTAGATATCTATCATCAAACATTGTAAGGGCAATTGCTTATTTAAGGCATGTTGATTACCCAACTTCTAAGCAAAACTTAAAAAATTTGTTAACAACTCTGTATAAAATTGTGGAAGACAATTTTTCCACAGACCCAGGAGGAAAAGATGGTTTCAGGATGATTCAAGCGCATTACATTTATTGCACAGTCAAACCTCTCTGCTAATGGTAATCTGCATTTGCAGCTGCTCCCCAGCACTAGTATCACCACCTCAGCTCCACCTCAGATCGCCAGGCCTTAGATTCTTACAAGGAATGTGCAACCTAGATTTCTCACATGTACAATTTGCAATAGGTCCTATGAGAATCTAATGCTATGGCTGGTCTGACAGGAGGTGGAGCTCAGGTGGTGATGCCAGTGATGCTGAGTGGCTGGAAATACAGATGAAGCTTCGCTTGCTCACCTGCCACTCACCTCCTGCTGTGAAGCCCGGTTCCTAATAGGCCACAGACTGGTACCAGTCCACAGCACAGGAGTTGGGGACTGCAGATCTAGGGAGATTAAAAATAGTTACCTTGATGTACTTTATGAAATAAGGACCATTTAGCATTAAGAGCAGAACTAATGTGCAAAAAAATTCTTCCCAATTAGATTTATTCATTGTAGATGCCTGATATCTTTCCATTCTTAATATCAATATAAACTGCCAATCAGGAAAATCAACACTAAATTTCCTAATTTTAGTTCATACATTGATCATGAATTCCATGCAACATTTATTCCTTTCTTATTGTTGACTATACATGAATATTGTATATTCATGAAAATTTAATAAAACTTAACTTTAAAAATTTACCACAAAAGAGAAACAACTGTAAATGCCAAGGTTTACACTGACTAATGTAATGTTAGTCTATAATCACAGACTCCAATCTGCCCCCAAACAAATTACACTGTGACAAAAACTGTCTGCAAAAGAAAAGTCAAAATGAATATAGTATTGGAATCAGCTTCAGTAGAGTGATCCAACAAAATAGTCACTAAAGATTAAAATGGGATTTGACAACAGAGCAAGATACGACTCTTGGATCCAGAGTGCAGAGGTTTATTGCAAATGCTGAGCTGGAATCCTGGCCTGGAAAGGAGGGATGTCCAGAAGGAAGCCACACTGGGATTGGAAAGCAGGCTTCTGCCCATAAAGGTTAGTGATGTTGAAACCTCAAAAACCTCGGAGGTTCAAATTGGGTAAGTCAGTATTTCAGAGTGGCAGGGTGGGGTGACCAGCATGGTTCTGCTGAGTAGCTGAGAACTCAGTACACTGGAGTGAGGCATTTGGGGTTCTGTTCCCAGCCCAGCCTCTCACTATTCCAAGAAATCAGTTTTAGCCACTTAACGTTCTCTGTCCCAGTTTCCTTCTAAGTATAATCATATGAATACATTTACCACACACTAAAGTTACTAGGATGTCACCCGTTAGTGTTTTAAAATAGAAGAGAGTAAAATAGAACAGAACAGAAATTATAGAACTGTAAGAAATTTACAGATCCACTAATCCAATCCTTTCAACACTATGGCTTAGAGAGAAGGGACATACCTCAAATCACACATCTAGTAGTGCTTTGAAAGCTTCTCTTTTTCATCTTGGGATTATAGACTAGAACATATCCCTTGGAGGTTTTATTGTATTTGAAGCTAAACAGATAAGTTTCACAGATACATATTTACTGTCATGAAAAATGTTAATAATGCATAATTCAATTAAAAAATTATAAAACACAATGTACAAGAGCCTGTTTCTATTATAATTATACAGGTATGCATAAACTCCTGGGGAAAGACCTGAGAGAAATATGTCAAATATAACAGTATTTATTTCTATGGCAGGATTATATGCCATTTTAATTTTCTTCTTTTGATTTATCAGTGATTTATAATACAGTGGATACATATTTTGTTATGTGTTAATAGTAGAAAAAAATACTACACACTGTATCCTAAAATGCAAAATCTGAAAAATTAGGTTTTGATTCTTTTAATCTTTTGACCACCTATATTCTTATGAATCTCAAATCTATCCCACCAACCCAGACCTCCAGGCCATTTCTCCGACTGTGTACTTCACCTATATACTTGGATGTTTCACAGGCTCCTCAAACTCAATAAATACTCAAAATGAACTTATTAGCTTTTCCATACCCCCTCCAACAGTACTTGTTCTTCATTAAGTGCTACTCAATGCTGCCTTATGAATCAATGGCACCACTTTCTCCCCATTTGTTCAAGTCACCTTTGATTCCTCCTATCCCTTTCCTCCCAAACTCAATGCATTAAGTGGGCCAGTTAATGTTATCTCCAAGATAGATCTCAAGCCATATATCTCCTCCATTTCCAGTGCCCTAACCTTAAACTAGCTCATTGCTATTTTTCACCTTCAATAGACTCCTGTGCAGCTTCCTTCATCTACTCTTACTTTCCTCCATTACATTCTCCACATTATTGTCAGCATGAAATTTTAAAAACTAACTGATCATTTCTTTTTCATTAAAAATATTTATGTAATTTCTTATTATCTGTGGGACAAAAGCTAAAATCCTTAACACAATCTACAAAACCCTTCCTGGTCTGATGCTTACTTACTTGTTCAGTCCCGTTTGGTGATAGTCACCTTTATAAAACTACAACAGTGAGACAGGACAAGAGTTATTATCCTCATCCCCATTTATAACTAAGGGACTTATTCTCTGAGAATTTAAATTATTTTCACATTATCAAATTCTTAATATTTAGTAGATCTAAGATTCTGACATAATCAAGTTAGTTCCTATCCTTTTTTTCATAAAACAACCTTATCTCCACAGTTCCAAATTCATTTAAAAGAATATATAATCCTCAATAGAGGATACTATTAAAATCAAACAGATATTTCATATAAGAACTTTGTTTTCTGAAATAAAAATTCACTGAAACAAAATATGAGTTATGGGTTTTTAAAATATGAAATACTTATAGGTATGATACTACTAGTAATAGCCATGATAATAATAAACAAAATATATTGAGCTCTTAATATGAATACTTTATTTTATTTTTTTTAAGACTAGTCAAGTGCAGTGGTAAGAAGAGAGGAAAATAGTACAACAAGGAGTTCAATCTGTAACTGACTGTGAACAATCAAGTGAGCTAATAATTCACTACCTTTGGACCAGCCTTGATATGAATGCTTTATATATATATATATATATATATATACACTCATTAATTCATTTATTCCTCATAAGAACTCAATTAAGTCTAATAATACTATTATCTCCAATTGTTAAATACCTAACTTGAAGCATGGAGAGGTAAAGTATTTGCCCAAAGTTACATAGGAAGCGGAGGAGCTAAGGTTTAACCCAGGCTATCAACCTGCACAGCTAATTTCCCCTTAACACTCCTTTAATGTATTAATATTATTTGTAATCTCGTTTATAAGAAATGACTAGAAATAGGCAGTAATATTCATAGGGGAGAAAAAAATCCAAGCTCTTCAATTCTCTTTTCCGGATTTACATTCACCATATTGCCTTGCTCTGACACTGTACGCAGAGTCCAGGCACAAGGCACCACTCACAAATCCCTGGATGACTCCTGCACTTCCCAGTCTATATACATATAATCATTTGGTTCTGCCATATACATTGCTATATCATTTTCTTCTTTATAACTTTAGCTAGCCTCTAGACATAGGTAACATACTATAAAGTAGCACTAAATAAATGTGTGTTGAAATGAATTGGTCCAACAAAGATAAGAAATACAAATTTTTTTTAAACTTACATATTGGCATCCTGAGGTAAACAGTTGAAAATCCCCGCCAACACTTTAACTTTTGCCATAAAAGTAGATGAAAACAATTATCTATATCTCTATCCATTGAAAGAAAGCTGATCCAGTTAAATTAAAATTTGAGTGCCAGAAATATATTTATATTATATAAAAAAGTTCAGAAAAAATAAGAAACTTATAATCATGGTTTATGTGCTTACATGCAAAATTGATTTCTAAAATCCACATAAAAATGAACTTTATGGGCCGGGCGCGGTGGCTCACGCCTGTAATCCTAGCTCTCTGGGAGGCCGAGGCGGGCGGATTGTTTGAGCTCAGGAGTTCGAAACCAGCCTGAGCAAGAGCGAGACCCCGTCTCTCCTAAAAATAGAAAGAAATTAACTGGACAACTAAAAATATA
>CAUYSK010057707.1:0-42047 GCA_963575035.1 Avahi laniger
TAGGATTAGTTGTATTTCTAGACATTTTTAATGAACAGTCTGAAAATGAAGTTAATAAAACAATTCTATTTACAATAGTATAAAAAGAATAAAATAAGAATAAATTTAATAAAATAAGTTCAAGAGTTCTACACCGAAATCGACAAAATATTGTTGAAAGAAATTAAAGGGCAGTTAAAGAAATAGAATGCCACCCCATATGCATGGATTGGAAGATTTAATATCATCAACATGGCAATACTCTCCAAATTAACACACAGACTCAAGGCAATCTTACCCAAAATTTCAAACGCCTTTTTCTTCTTTGCAAGAATTGACATGCTGATCCAAATATTCGCATGCACATGCAAAAGAACCAGAATATCTAAAACAATTTGGAGAAAAACATAACCAATGTCAAGGACTCAGACTTAATGATTTTAAAACTTACTACACAGCTACACTAATCAAGGCAGTGTGGTACTGGCGTAAAAATAAACATGAAAATCCATGGAATACAATTAAGAAATAAACCTATACGTATATTATCAGTTGCTTTTTGACCAGGGTGCAAAACAATTGAATGGAGGAAAGAATAGAGTTTTTAACAAAAGGTGCTGTGGCAGCTGGATATTCACATGCATAACATTGAAATTGAATTCCTTCCTTACACCGTATACAAAAATAGATCCAAATACATCACACCTAAATTTAAGAGTTAAAATTATAAAAATCTTAGAAAAAAGATATGCATAAATATTTATGACTGTGGATAAGGAAATGGTTTTTAAAATATGTCATCTAAACACAAACAACCAAAGAATAAAAGGAATAAATCAGACTTCATAAGAATCAAACCTTTGTGCATCAAAGGACATTATTCACAAAGTAAAATGATAATACGGATGATGAATAAAAATATATGCAAGTAATATATCTGACAAAGATTTAGTATCTAGAATATATTAAGAACTCTTACAATTCAACAATAAAAAGACAAATATCCCAATTTAAAAAATGGACAAAGGCTTTGAATAGAAAATCGACAAATCGTTAGTAAAAATGTAAAAAGATGCTCGACATCATTAGTTATTATGTAAATGAAAATCAAAACCACAATGAGACACCACTACATGCCCACTAAGATTGATATAATTTTTGTTTAAATAGAAAAGTAACAAGTATTGATGAAGATGTGAAGTAATTGGAACACTCAGATATTGCTGGTGGGACTGTAAAATGGTTCATCTGCTGTGGAAAACAGTTTGACAATTTCTTAAAAAGTTAGACGTAGAATTAACATATGACCCAGCAATTCTACTCCTAGGTTTAAACCTATAAAAATTCAAAACATACGTTCACACGAAAACTTGCGTATGAATTTCAATAAGTGGAAATAGCCCAATGTCCATCAACTGATGAATGAATAAACAAAATATAGTATAGCCACAAAATGGAATATGATTCAGCCATAAAGAGGAATGGACATGCTATAATATGAATGACCCTTGAAAATATTATGCTAAGTTAAAGAAAGCAGACAAAAAGACAATATATTGTATGATTGCATTTATATGAAAACTCCAGAATAAGCAAACCCTTAGGGACAGGAAATGTTCATAGATTAGTGGTTGATAGGGGCTGGGGGAAGGGAGGAGTTGGGGAGACTACTAATGGGTACAGGGTTTCTTTCTGGAGTGATAAAAATGTTCTTATACTAAATAGTGGTGATAGATACACAACCTTGTGAATATACTAAATACACTAAAGTGTACTAAATTGTACACTTTAAAATGATATTTATATTTAATACATACCTATGACATGACATAGTCATTCTACTCATAGCTAGTTTCCCAAGAGAAATGAAAACACATGTCCACACAAAGACCTGCACACAAACGTCCATAGCAGCTTTATTTGTTATAGCTAAAAACAGGAAAGAAGCCAACTGTCCATCAGCAGATGAATGAATAAGCAAACTAAAGAGTATCCCTACATGGAATACTACTTAGTAACTTAAAGAAATGAAGTATTGATTCACACGGCAAGGTAGTCTATGTCCATATCACCCTAAATGTGCCCAATCTCATTTGATAAATGAAACAACACAGACTTATTTCAAAATAATTATGTCAGTGAAAGAAGTCACATTTTTAAAAAGTGCCTACTATATGACTTCATTTATATAAAATTCTAGAAAATGAAACCTAATGTCTAGTGACAGATCATGTCACTATTTGAATAGATATTTTACCAAAGAAAGATACAGATGGCAAATAAGCACATAAAAGGATGCTTGACATTAGTCATTAGGAAAATGGAAATTAAAACCACAATGAGATACTACCATACACTTACAAAATTACGCACCAAGAAAAGACAAAACAAAATGCTGGCAAGAATATAGAGCAACTATAATTTTCATACATTGTTGGTGTGAACGCGAAATGGTAGAGCCACTTGGGGAAACAGTTGGCAATGTCTTATAAAGTTATACATACTCTTACCATTCAACCCAAGCTTTCCACTCCTAAATGTATACCCCAAAGAACTGGAAACATAAATCCACACAAAGATCTGCAGGTTGTTTACAGCAAACTGAAACCTAGAAACAGTCCAAATATCTTGTCAACTGGAGAATGCACAAATAAACTGGCATATTCATCCATACAGCAGACTCTTCAACAATAAAAAGGAACAACTACTGATAAATACAACAACCTGGATGCATCTCAAAAGCATTACGCTAAAGGAAAGAAGCAAGATACAAAAAGGCTACATACTATACGATTCCATTTATTTTGGAAAAACCAAAGTCATAGGTAAAAACCAGCAAACAGTGGTTGCCACGGATGGGGACCTTGGGAGAACTGACTATAAAGTGGCACAAGGAAACTTTTGGGGGTGATAAAAACTTTCTGTATCTTGAATACTTTGAATGCCTTGAATACTTGTCAAAATTCTCCGGGCTCTATACCAAAACATCTGAATTTTACCTTATGAAAATTCTACTACAATAAACTTGATTTTTTAAAAAATTCATGTCATTCTTTATTTTAAATATATAACATACATAGGGCTAGATAGATATAAATTTAAGTAGGGCTATTGATATACATATCAATATAAATAGGGCTAGATAGATAATGTCTTAATATGATAAAATAAATCTATTCTAGTCCTAAATAAAGTGTCATTCTTACCTTCAGAACTATAGAAGAATTCCCACTAAAAACATAAAGAAGTTGCCCACAGTCATCTCTATTATTTAGCACTGTACTGGAAGTACTAGCTAACACAATTGCAGTAGAAAAAAAAGTTAGAGCTACAAAGTTAGAAGCAAGGAGGAAAATGCAATCAGTATTTGAAGGTGTTTGGCAGTAACCTGGAAAACTCAAAAGAATTAACTGAATAAAAGTGTAAATTCAAAAAAAATGAGTCGATGGGGATATATGATAAATATGGATAAAGCAAATGTTCTTATGAATGCAAATAATAGACAGTTGGAGTATAAGATAGAAGAATAGATCCCAGCATCACAAAAAGCCAAAATGCCTAGGAAGAAATTAACATGAAAAATACAAGACATATTAAGAGAATTGTAAAATTAACTAACGATATTAAAGTTTAACAAATGGAAAGACATGCATATTTTAGATTGAGGGACTTAACATCACAATGATGTCAATTTCTCTAAATTAATTTATAAAATGAACATGATTCCAGTAAAATTATCAATATTTTTTAAAAGCTAGACATGATTTCTAAAATTCGTATAAAAAGTCAACAATATTTAGAGAAATTCTGAAAAAGAAAAGCAAGAAAAAATACATTTGATTTCAAACATATTAATAATCCTTTATAATGGAAAGAACATGACACTTATGCTTGCAGAGACCAACATACCCATGCAAAAAAATAAAGAAAGTCCAGGAATAGAATCAAATATGTACAATAAAAGTGGTATCTCAAATTAGAGGGAAAAAGAGTATTCAATTAAAAGTTGTTGAAACTATTGGATATACATACTATGCTTCAAACCTAGGATAAATTCCAAATGGGTCAAAGATTTATATATAAAACATGAAGCCATAAAAATACTGAAAGGAAATGTGGAAGGATTCCATTTTAGGCTTGGATAGGAAAAGCCCATGTAAATATAACTCAAAATCCAAAATTTTAAAAAAATTATACTTGACTACATAAAATTAAAAGAAGATTTCAGCATGAAGACATACCATCAAACGAAGAAAAATGTAAATGTTAAACTTAATTTAAATACTTGCAATGAATATCAAAAAAGGAGCTTATCTCTCTAATATATAAAGAGCTCTTAAATTTCGATAAAACCTAATGTAAAAACGAGCAAAAAATATAAAAGCCAATTCAATGTATTTTTAAATACATGAAACTACTTATAAGTGAACTGTAATTTAAAAGCTACACTAAGATACTTTCTTCCACCTATGAGATTGTCAAATATCCAAAAGTATGATACAATCTGTTGGTGAGGCTATAGGAAAAGAGTTGCTTTCATACATTGCTGGTGGGAATGTAAATTGCTTTAACCTCTAGGGAGAGCAATTTGGTAATATCTATTAAAATTACAAATGCATATACCCTTTGACCTGGCTATTCCACTTCTGGGAATGTATCCTAGAGTTATACTAGGACACATGCAAAATGATATATGTGAATATCTATGGCAGCATTGTCAGTAATAGCAAAAGATTGGAAGCAACCCAAATCTTCCATCAATAGGAGGCAGATTTTTCATTTCATTAGCTTGCTTTTATAGCTTTCACAGTGGAAAAGAAAAATGAGTCCTTGCTCCTAAGCCCAGACCAGAGCTAGCCTAAGCAATCTACTGCACGCCTCCTTCCCCTGGACTACCCTTTTAGACCTTCCAGGGTGGCTGAGTCCTCCCAAGTGGGAGATGATCTCAGGCCAGTCTTAGTTGTCAATTTATGATTGGATCGGACGGAAGAGGGAGCAACACAGAAGAACTCTATCCCCTACTGATTACTAAATCAGAACTTCTTTTTGCTGCAATAATATTGAGGGGAGAGAAAAGGGTAGTGTGTGAACTTTCCCTAGCTATAGGATGCACCAACGGTTGTTTTTGCTGTTTTATTTTTGCTCATCTTTCAATTTGGGCAAGATATGAATAATACTGCTCAGGATTTACCCTTGCCTATTTGAGTAAAGTTGCCCCTTTTTCTAAAATTATACACCTGGGAAGATATGTTTGTTCAGATACTAATGTTTATGGGTACTCCATGAGATCATAAAATGGGCAATAATACTCACCCACAGACAGCCATGTAACCTCAGACAAAATATCTAGAAGATATAAATAGTGTCTCGAGTGAAGTTGTGCAAATTGAGACTATAAAACGATGGAAAATACTGAAGTTAGATGTTCTTCTGATTTCTGCATTTAACTCCATTTCTTTTCAAGAGTCACACGATTTTGGTAAAATTGTTGTTTGTTTGCTTCGATTTTATTTTTTTGGTAAATACAAATTCTTCAAAAGCCATTCAGAGTAAAGGAGTGCAATCTTGCTGGACAGTAGACAGCAAGAATTCTGTGGGATGGTCCTGGTTTAAGTAAAAACCACTTTGTGTAAAAAGGCTCATTTAAGTGGGTCAATCTGTATTAGTTGCACCAATTGAAACACTGAAGATACACTTTAGTGTATCTCGTGTTTGGGGACCTTTGGGGAGCACACTATATTTATACTCTATTAAACTAGGTCAGCTTCTTTGTTGGGACAATCCCAGAGGGAGCTATACATTTCACCTAAAGATAGCAAGAAGAGTGCTGGCATTTTACTGGTTTGTCTATCCCACCTCATTTTGCTGAAGTCAAATCTAGTAATGTCCTATGTCCCCGTGAATAAACAGTGACTCGTTCATTTAAAAACACTTACTTAGTGTCTAGTGTGAGTTCTGCATTGTTCTAGTTGTTTCGGGAAATAGGAATTCCTGCTGTCAAGGAGACAGCTCTCTGAAAGGGCAGCAAGGCACATGCAAACATAACTGTAGACAGAGCAGAAAGATGAGCCAGGGCGAAAGCTGTCGAGTTTGAGGCACAGGCACATTATCCAAGGGAAAGTGTCCTACAGGCAGGTAGAATCTGAGACTTACACTGAAGAGAGTTCAGGGCACTAGATACAGCATTTTTAGTTTTCGGTGGTAGCAGATGAAGCGCCCTTTCTAGAAAAGAGGAGTCCTGATTCATACATAGTTTTTTCTCATTAAAACAAACACATAAACAAGATGTGATTTCTGATATTTTTCAGCACATATTATCTTGAAAATTTTTTAATATTCATATAACTAAAATATGTGTTAATTATGAGAACATCAAAACTATAGGGATTGACCAACATTTGCATGTAATAAGTTGCAGATGAGAAAAGTTACAGCTCACTGTTTCATGGGGCATCTCTTCTCATACATTTAGGGACTAATATTGAATTCTGGTTTTGTATTCTAATTAGGGCACTATCAACCTAGTATCCATTAAAAGAAGATAAAGTGTCTGAAAATCAGGTTATAGAAAGTACAGCTAAACAGGAGGAATAAATTCTAGTGTTCTATAGCACTATAGGATGACTATAATTAACAGCAATTTATTGTATATTTTCACATAGGTAGAAGAGTAGATTTTGAATCTTCTCAACACAAAGAAATGATAAATGTTTGAGGTAATGGATATGCTAATTAGCATGATTTGATCATTACACACTGTATACACGTATCGAAATATCATGCTGTACCCCATAAATAAGTATAATTATTATGTATTAATTAAAAATAATGATAAAAGCAAAAAAGTGACATTCAAGGTACTAAAATTTTTAAAAATGCTAATTCAATGGGTTATTCACCTTTAAAAAGAGGTCACTATAGTTTACAATAATCTATTGTATATTTCAAAATAGCTAGAAGAGAATAATTCAAATATTTTTAGCATAAAGAAAAGATAAATATTTAAGGTGATAGATGTTCCAATTACACTCATTTTGTCTTTACAAATTATATGAATGTATTAAATTATCACATGTATCCTGAAAGAAAAGGAAAAGAAAGGCTTAGAGGCACTGATAGTTATCTTCAAATAATTGTGGTGGATTAGTATTATTTATTGTCCCTGCTCCAGAAACCAGAACTAGGGAAGTCATAGGTGAAAGTTCCAAGGAAGCAATTTTCAGCTTATTATGTGGAATGACTAACTGACGATTACAGCTGTCCAAGAACAGGATAGGGTGTTTTGTGTGTTGTGACCAGCCTACACAGCAGTTGAATGACATTCGTTTAGAGATGCTGCAGATGCCATGTCTTTCAAACTTTAAGGGGTATTTGAATAACTTGGTGTCTTATAAAGTGCTGCTGTTCACTAAAGACACTTTGAGTATCAAGGACATAAAGAATTTTCCTTCACTGTGTAGAAAATTTGGGATTACGGAAATTTTAAATTCCTTTCTATCTTGAAAAGTCTATTACTCCATTATTTATTAAAGTCTCAATACAAGGTATTTGCTAGATGTCATAGGGATAAATGAAAGTCAGGGTCCCTGAGATAATGTGGTATATTTCAGAAACAGGAGAATGTACGGCACATTTGGAAAGTATTAACTTGATTGAAAGAAATGTTTCTGGTAGGAGAAGTGTTGTAGAAACAGACTTGGAAGAGGCTGAGTTTCCATTGTGAATATCAAGTTAAGAATTTTGGACAGTATCCTGGGGAGTAAATTTATATCAGTTCAGATTTGCATTTGCCTCTAAGTAATATACCCCAGGATAGTGGCTTAAACATATAAATGTTTATTTTTTTAAGTAAATAGAAAAAGGTAGAGAATTAAGCAGTCTAGGGTTGGTACGATAGTTCCATAAAGTCATCAGCGACTCAGTCTCATTCTATCTTTCTGTTTGGTCATCCTCAGAGCTGACATCCACCCTCAAGATTATATTACGATTAAAGTCGGCTGCTGGAGCTCCAGCAATCTGATCACATGCCAGCATTGGGAAGGAGGAAGGGAGGATGGAGAAATTGCTTTTATCTTTTGAGGCAAACAACACAAAAGACTTCTGTTTACATCTCATTGGCCAGAGCTTGAGCACATGACCAAATGTAATTGTAAGGGAGCCTGGCAAAGTTTGTTTTCTCAGCTAAGCACATTGTTCAGGGTTACGAAGGAATAACTAGTGAATTAATGGATCCTAGGAGTTAGCTAGCTGTATCTGCCACAGACGGTGAGTCAAATATTTCTGAGTTGAAGAAGGTATCTGCAGAGTACTGTTTTTGAAAGATAATATGGAGGAGATACAAAGACTGAAGTTGAATGTTAGGAGACTGTAGTCAAGATTAGTTTCTAGATATAAAGGAATTCTGGGGGTGTTGGACTGGACAAGAGTAGTAGCAGATTAAGTGGAAAGAGAGGGAATTATAGGATGGCCATCACTAGGATTGACAGGACTCGATGGATTTGCCTGGCTGGAAAGGGGGAGGGAGGAAACTAGACTGCCCATGAGGTTTATGCCGGGTGACTTGCAAAAATGATGAAATCCATCACAGAAAAAGAAATGGCAGAAAGAAAGCCAACTTGTTAAAGATGAATATGAGTCTTGTTTCAGATATACTGGGTTTGCTGTGATGATGGAACATCCCAGGGGAAAGGTGTAAACGTAAAGGTCTAAACATTTCATGGTCAGGACTGTAGGACTCTAGCTCGGAAGACAATTGAGCATTGAGGGGATGGCTTTTGAGGTTATTCATAAGTTCCACACATCCACTTGGTGTCTATTAATCATCTCACACCTTATGTTTCCAAAACACGATTCTCCACCACCTTCACCCCCCTCCCTTCTAGCTGTTGAGAACTCAGAGAATACTGGTCTGTTTTAATAACGATCTCAACAAAACATCAATGCATAGGCAAATTCTCTGCTAAAAATGAGTTAGGATAATACTTTAAAGCCAAATATAAATCATTTGATATCATCCATTCTTTGAGAATATTCCTCTCTGAATTTTGAATTATTTCCTATAATCCAGCCTTTGAATGCTTTCAAATTCAATTTAGCCATCTGCTTAAAGGGAATAATAATGCATAAAACCAAGGTGTTCCATTTAGCCAGCTTCCATAGCACTCCCCTCATAAATAGACTCAATTTTCCAAATACCAATTCTATATGCATCTGTTAATTGAATTGTAGACAAAGTTTCCTACCTTTACTCTGGGCTAAGAATCTGATTTTCCCTTGACAATATATTCCTAATGCCAGAGGTCAAGGCTTTTATTAACCCATTCCGAACCTGCTTTCAAGTGGTTAATGAAAGATCCCTAGAGCACAGCTTTGACCTTAGCCTGAGCTACATTTTCTTTAATTGGATTGGATTTTCCTCTCTTCCTTTGTTCCTTTAGGCTCCAACAAGAGAAGGAAGCCAATTGAACTCCTGGGATATATTAATTACAACATGTTTTGGCCAACCATGTTTTGGTTTTCCATTATGTTCATGTCATCTTTTTATCGTTCTATACCACAAAATATCACCTGGACTGACTCTCTGGGAGTTTCCTATTTGCATTTATGGGGGAGAGAACCACCTACCCCAAGTGGGTGGGGAAATTCCTGTCGTGTCAAGTCATGAGGCAGAGGGCTCCCTTTCTACATTCAGAAAGCTGCCAGGACAGGACATCCCCAAGGCAATTGGGCAAATGCTAGACCATTTCCTATGGAAGTCCAGGTTTTCTCAGAAGTGACTGAACTCTGCTACTAAATAAGATATTTGGAAATGTTGCAAAAAATCTAAAAATGGGATACAGATAGAAGAGTGATTTCTTATTAATAGTGTTGTACTGATACACAAAGCTTTGTGATTAACAAACAGCTCACACCTGATGCCCCTAATCATCCTTTGAGATAGGCATGCTGAGTACTACATTCATGTTACAGAGAAAGCATGACACTGAGAAAGCTTGGTGACTCACACAGAGCCATATAGCTTATTCTGTAGCAGAGCTGAGACAAGTCTTACACTCTTTCTACTTCTTTCTTTTCATTTCTGTCTAGTAAAACCATCAACCAGTGTTTCCTTACCTATCAGGTGGTGCCTGTACAAACTGCTCTAAGCCGTGGCTGTCAAAGGTGTTGGATCTACAGAATCAAGTTGCATGTCTGGATCTATTCTACTTCTTTCCTTCACTCATACAAACAGCATTCCTTCCTTACTGTCAACATATCTCTAGTACATATCAAGACTTCACCAAACTATTCTCTGTTCCCCAAATTGACCATGCTGTTTATATATATATATGGCAACAGCTTTGCTCATGTTCCTTTCACTGGATTGTTTCTTCCCCATCTCATCTATCTGCTCTGAAGCCTCTTTGGCTTATGTCTGTGTGCTTTAAAGTTTGTTGCTCCTTCCGTAAAACACTCATAGTATAATGTTTAACCACGTGCATATGTTAATGAGCTAATGGATCTAAAGAACTAGCACAGAGACCAGGACATCATGTTTTCAATACGTGTTAGTGGCCAGGCAAAGTGGCTCACACCTGTAATCCCAGCACTTTGGGAGTCTGAGGCAGGAGGATCACTTGAGGCCAAGAGTTTGAGACCAGTTTGAACAACACAGTAGATCCTATCTTTACAAAAAAATTTTAAAAATTAAAAATAAATAAAAATTTAACTGTTGGCTATAATGATGCTGATGCTGCTGATGAAGACAATGATGCCTCTTCTATTAGTCTCTTAACTCAAAAGTAAATGACTTTTTTTGTACTTAGCACAGTACATGTTATTTGGTAAGAAATCAGTGGATATGTTTATTTAATTTGTGGGTTATTTATACAGGTAGTATGTAGACAGGAATAAAAAGAATATTTATACTAGTCTGTAATGGAAAATATTGAGGTAGATATAAAATAACTGTAGAAATGGTAATTTTAAAGCAGTGCACCTGAATCACAAACGCATAGTATATTTGAGTTTGAAACAGTCTTAGAAAGTATCTAGTCCTGTGGTTTTCAACATGTGGCCCACCAACCAGCAACAGCATCTAGGGACTTGTTAGAGATGTAAATCCTAATCCCACTCAAGATTTACTGAATTAGAAACTTTGGGAACAGAATCCAGAAATCTGTGTTTCTACAAGCCGTCCAGGAGATTTTGATAAAGTTTGAGAATCACTGATCCAGTCCAAACATCATCTAACTGAACAGTGAAGAGAACGAAGGCACAGAGTTTAAATGTCTCTGCCACAGTCACATACTTTGTTAATGGAAGAAGTGAGGCTGTAGCTGCAATCTAATGACTACGTGACCTTTATATTTTCCCCCATTGCCTTTTAAAAAATCCTTTTAAAGTGTTCCTTATTCAGTTTATAGTAATATGGTAAAAGTTTTGCTATAGCCAACAATACACACTGGAGAAGCAGAAAGCCTCAGCACTAGAACATCAGAGCATGTATTCTGGCTCTCCCAGCTACTGTCTGTATAGGAATCTGTGGCAGCCCTTAAGAAAAAAAAAATTGTCTTATGTGTGATGAGTACAGTCAGCTGACAGCCTCAGCTGCAGTAACTTTGGGATCCACCTCAAGGGGAGAGCTAAAAACATGGGCTCCCAAGCAGTGACTAAGCACAGCAGGGGGTCCTGGGCCCTGGCCATTTCTACCCGATACGAAACTCTTCCCACTGTCCCTCTGTCATCAGGAGCTCTTGTTGGGTTGGCTGCAACTCTCAGGGATGCTCAGCTGTCTGAGGCTGGCTCTTCCTTTCCTCTTCCTTTTCATGTTGTCAGACCTGCTCCATGGTCTAAAGGTCCCCTGTGCCTACCTTTGGTCTCTCCCATATCTTTCAGAAAGATTATCCCCCCTTCCAAATATTAATAAATCTTTTCAACTTCTAACTGCACCATGATGTCTGCTTCCAGGATGACCTAAAGTGACTCTCTACTGTCTTTGAGCCTCAGTTTCTAGATGAGTAAAATGAAGTCTCAGGAGTCCATTACTAATATTGAACTAGAAAATGATAAATGGTTGCTACATTGTTACTAATAGCAAGATTATCGATATCTCAAGGTTGTTATGTTTATGCAAGACCTTGATATAAATGTGTGTGGCAGAGACATCTGTCGCTTATGAAATATCCAAGTGATCATGAATACTTTCAGCCCAGGTGGGGCCATGTGACAAATTCTAGCTAATGTCCTATGAACAGAAGTGATACATTTTTCCATTTAGCACAAAACACAGAAGAATAAATGTTTTCTAAGGCTGACACCACAAATTCCAAAGGTGTGTGTTTAGGATAATGGAGTCTTCATCAGCCTGTGATTTGTGAGCTAATGTGGAACCCAGACCCCAGCTAACTCACATGGAAAATGTTGCATGATAAGAAATAAAGCTTTCATGTTTTAAGCACTGAGATTATAAGATTAATTTGTTATCACAGCCTAACCTGTCCTATCCTAGCTAAAACAGTATGTTTTATAAAACATATAGCACCATGAAAATATAAGCCATTTTCATTTTAACTATTCACTTTGTGGCATTCTTCTTGATTGTACTTGGAAGAAAATATATCACCATGGAGTAAAGATGAAGACATAATTCAAAGAGAGAAGAAAAAGAGAACTTGATTTTGAAATTAAGTCCTCAAACTTAAGATAGAAAAAAAAAAATCAGTCATTGTGAGGGGAATCTTATTTGAAAATTCTTACTTGAAAAAAAAATCCTGGAGTTTTTCTTGAAAAAAATACAAAATTGAGTTAAGTTGGACATATTCATAGTCCTCCATCAGCTATATAATCGAATTATATAGTGGAAAGTAGTTTTTCCCACGTTAGTTTACTCTAGTATGAAATAATCAGTATTATTCAAATTCCTTTATTTTTTTAATGCAATAAAAATAGAACAGAATGTTTCTAAAGTGGTGGCACTTTCTGTATATGTGGCTTGCATACCCTGAACATGGCGTGGTACACAGCTGCAGAGAAGACCAGTTTGAGTTGGTCTTTTGGATCTTTGATACACTGGTTGGCTGGTGATTCCACTCTTCCAATGTTTAGAACACAACCAACCTGTATGAGGGGCTGTCCATGGCCAGTCAGTTAGCATAGGGAAGATTGAAAAAGTCACAACAGGACTGGGCCAGGGCCAGATTTCACAACCTGGATGACACCGGAAATTTCATTGCCATCAGACAAATGGCAAAGAGCAGATGTGGTCCATTTGCTACATTTCCAAGGTTAAGGTTTCAACCAGAATTACCTTCGTGGAGCCAAACATTTTGGATTTGAAAGTGGAGAAGGGAATGTTTCTATGTCTCTGGATGGTGACAGAATCAAAATGTATAGAACTTGAAACTTCCACATGACATGACCTAGAAAAGCATTTTATGTAGATATTACCTTTGAACTACCCTTGGGGGCTCATAACTTAACCCTGGAGCAAGTGAGACTAGGTCACACACTTTGTGGTTTGCCATAAATTAAGGAATGAATTGCAGCTATTCTTATGGCAAAAGTGGAAGAGGGGTGAGTTAAAGGGCTCTGAAAGCAGGCTGTGTTCAATAAAGAAAACATCCACCTGAAATAGAGATGGAGGAACAATTTTTACACAGTGAAATGGTAGTCAAATAAGGTAATATAAATATCACAGTATTTTAAAGTTACAAGTCTGAACTCCATCTACTTTCTTTTCAGAGCAGTTCCACATAAAATGTGTAGCATCTTGTCTGGTTGCAGATTCCACATAATTTTATATCTTAGGAAACAATTGTTCCAGCCTTCTCCCTTCCTTCTTTCTCCCCTCCTTCCTCCCTTGTCACTTCTTTCCTTCCCATAGGATTTATTAGCCTGCAAGGTTGTCTATTGATGTGTGTCTGTCTTAAAGTGACTAGATAATTTGGTCAAGCTATAAAATGGAAAAAATGAAATAACAGGAGATTTTGCTGTTTGGAGACAAAACAAAATTACAATAAACAAAAATAAAACCTGGTACTAGTTGCCATTTTCTGTTTTTGTTTGTTTCCTTTGGTCCCACTGACTCTTAGCCTTAGAAGATGGAAAGCCTGTGCCTAAATCACAACTTTGGCATTAACTTTCTGGGCGACTGGACTTGCAGATCCGGAGTTTAACCAAAATTTGTTTTGCATTTTCTATGTCTGTGCCAGTCATTAATCCGGAGGCTTTCACATATGCCATTTCATTTCATTGTTATAAGGGTACAACGAGGTTAGGATAACGATATTTTCTGGTTTGCCTGCGACAGTCCCGGTGCCCGTTCCCCACCATCCCTCCCGGCACCTCCTTTTGCTCTAGGAAGTGTCTTAGTTTGGAAAATGAATGTCATCTTACCTGAAGTAGGTATTACTATAACATTCTGTTGATAGGCCTTTCTGGGTTTTCTCCCGAATAAAAATGGATGGTTTAGTAAGTGACATTAAAAATGACTTTGTGCTCTAATATCTGTGATTTCTTGCATGTTCACAGATCTCTTTGCATCAGATTTTTCTATCTGCTTTAAAAGTCATTTAGGGCAAGACTCTGCCCCAGCAACCTGTCACCCCTGAAAAGGGGGAAAGGAATCCATCATTTGGGTATAAGAAATAAGAATTTCTTGAACAAAAAGAATAATGAAAAGAACACCTAGTGAATTTACATGCATTAATTATGAAAGACTGCCTATTCAGTCACCAACAGTTTATGAAAGATACACAGAGCAGAAGGAGTATACCAAGGACAATGGGATGATATATTCCTAAAATAATTTTCTAATATCTATTTGGTAGTAATATGCCAAATTCTAATACATCTCAATTTAGAATCATTGCAATAATTGAGAATTATAAACTGTTTCAGTTGTAGGACACTAGTCTTGCATTTTTTTTTCATATGTTTGTAAATGTTATATCAAAAGCACAGTTTTCACTTTACCCACAGGCTGCCTCCTGGGAAGTATGTCATGGTGGAAAAGCATGGGCTTTCAAATAAAATATTTGAGTTTTCATCCTGTCTCTGCCAGTTATTAAAAGGCGTGCTGCATACTCTTCCTTTGAAACTCAGTTTTCTTATTCATAAAACAGGAATAACAACCTGAATTTAGAGGGTGGTTCTGAAAATTCAATGAGATAGTGCTGGCACATTGCAGGTCCTGATCAAGTATTAATTCATTCCTTCTTCCCAACCTGCTCCCAAAGAGGTGCCTGTAAGAAATGCAACAAATATGTATTGCAGCATAAATCTTGTCATTATAAACCTAAATCTCTCATGTTTTGTTGGCCGTGCAAATAACAGTAGGACGGATTTCACCTGATGATGCCTTTATGATGAACAGCAAGTGGTGGCTTGGTTTTTAGCCCCCACTTTATATCGAAGTTCTTCAAAGTAGATTCTCACTCTTCTTTAAGGCTGTCTATAAGTCTGTCGATCCTCCAAGGCTGAACATAATGTTCTCTTTTGAGAGGATGTTTAATAAAGGCAATCTGTCATCCATTCTTCAAGTCCAAAATATCCCGCCAAATGGAATTTACATGCCTTTCAAGCTAAGGGAAAGCTAAGATCAGATCTCACCTGTGGTATTGGGTTCTGTTCTGGATTCCATACTTTAAAAGTGTCACATATGTAGTCTGAGGATTAATGGGCCTGAAATGATTAGAGGGTAAAATCTTGAGCAGCTGTAGCTAGAAAGAATGTTTAAATGTGTTTTGGATAAATGTTTCACTGATGGAAGCACATTTCCTAACCTGAAAATGACCAATTCTGGCCTAAAATGAGGAGAATATCCTTCCCTTCTGGAAACGCAATATAGAAAGAGCAGAGAGGTATCGGAGGGAGAGAGAGACAGACACAGGCACAGTAAAATGCAGAAGGAGAACAAACCGTTGCTGGAACAGAAGGTAATTGGAAGCAGACACGTCATAGTATGCATTAGAAATATTTCTCTATAACCACAACTAACAAAGTCTTATTATTTCAAGTAAGTGTTAAATGTTGCATCACAGAGACTGAGAATTTTATTGCATATTTTTTGTGATCTGTGAACATTGTACATCCAATGCAAAATTATCTAGAACAAAAACAATAACATGAGAAATCTAAGCAATAGTGAATGTAATAGGTGCCTTCATGGGAGAATGGCCTTAACCTTTCCAGAATTTTCCTCACTTTCCAAAGCTAACTTAACTACAAGTAACTATCTCTAATATGGACAATGGGTAATTTCTTAATCTTAGCATTCCCATGGCTTTATACCAATATTTGGTCAAGGGGAATTTGAAATTCATATTAAAATGTCTATTATTTATTAACAAATATTTACTGAGTACTGACTAGGTGCCTGACAGACATTGAGCTTGATTCTGATTATCACTATTTTATGGCATCAAAAATGTTAATTATCAAACATACAGAAAATTGTGTAGGGCTTTATTTTATTATATGAATTCAGTCAGTCCCATTTGACATCTCTATTTTATTTTATTTTTTACTTTTATAAAGCCCCATTTAAATGTAAAAAGTATTAGAGATAGCCATATACAGTTAGTCATTCCAGTGTGGATTCTGGTGCCAAAGTGGGAGAATTTCATAACTAACGCCTCTTCCGAAATGTTGCTTGACGTGTTTCTCAAATACGCAGGAAGTCACCAAGTAGATGGTAAAGGAATTCAACACCATATTCTATGAGGAATAACAGAAAGAACTGAGATATTTAGTCAGAGAAGCAAGTGCTTTTTGCCCACGTGGTAGGCAATGAGTTCTAATGATAGTTAGAATTTGGTAGGGAAGATATAGGAGAACAGTTTCAAACATCAGATTTAAGTACGGGCCAAAAGTCCATTCCAATTCTGAGAGGCTATAATTCTAAGGGAATAAAGTGAAGATAAGGAGCAAGGCAAATAACAAGTTAATCTGAGTCACAGAAGATGGAAAAGTATAAGGTTTAGAGAAAAAAATCCATGGAGCTGTAGAAAGGTCTTCTGCTGGAGACCAAAACCACACAGAGATGGCAAGGCTAATGTCCCTAGTGAATAACACCAATGCATCGGGATTGGGCAGCCAGGTCCTGACACTGTAGAAAACAAAGGGAATTGAACACTAGGAAAGAGGCATATAGTGGGACAAATAATATAAAATCTGAGCACATTAATATTTCTGTCACTTTAACCAAGAATGTTATGGCATATGTGTCGCTAGGAATGACAGAAGCCATTACTGAAATGAGATTAGAATCTTTTTGAAATATCAACAGAAGCATTATAGTTGGTAACATTCCCATCTAAAATAGATGACATTGATGCTATACAATCAACATACTAGGGGAACAGCATACAGAATTACAGACTAGATTATTTTGCTCTATATTTATTTTTTTCCCCTTTGGAGTTTTTGATTAGCTGACAAATCAATTAGTTTTCCTCAACCCCCAAGTACAATATCAAATTTCTCTGTTTTTTGAAGAGAAGTGGGGTGAGTATGTCTGTGTTTCCTTCTATTCATTATGACCACCCGTGTGTTAATTAATTGGCAAAATAAATGGATAAGTGAGCCTGCAAATAATGCTCAGGATGAAGATGGAGGTGCTGCTTCTGTGTCATCCGCACAGTGCTGGTCATGGACATCTTGCCCCGTGTCTGAGTCAGGGCAATGTGGATTCTATGCTCCAGATTTTATAAAGCCCTGAAGAAGCAAAATGTAGTAGGAGGATATTTTAATACTGAAGTCTGTTTATCTCATCTTCTCCATTCTCTAATAATTCAAGTAGCATCAAGAACTAGCTATAATGCTGCCCTCGAGGAAGAGCTGATAATAAACAAAGAGTTAAATGTTGCGATTTGGAGCTCCTCTGTAGATTTGGATAGATCTAAAGCAGGGAAAATAGTCTTAAAAGCCTTTTATTGCAAGTACCAACTACTTGAAATAGAAATAGAATTTTTTTATTTCCTTGGCTTTAAATGTGGAAGAACCAAGTCCTAGAAGATTCAAAACATAGCATAGGAAGAACAGATGGGTAATATAAGCAGAGATGAAAACTCTAAGAAAAGAATCAAAAGGAAATGCTAAAAAGAAAAAATTCTAACAAAAATAAAGAATGCCTTTGATAGGCTCCTCAGTAGATTGGCTATGACCAAGGAAAAAATCAGTGAGCTTGAAGATATGTCATAGAAACTTCCAAAACTGAAATGCAAAGAGAAAAAAGATGACACAGAATATCCAGGAACTGCAGGACAATTAAAAAAGGTGTCACATATGTGCAGTGGACATAACTGAACAGAAGAAATACTTAAGATAATACTGGATGATAATTAAAAAAAAATTAATGGCAGGCACCAAACCACAGATCTAAGAAGTTCAGAGAACACCAACCATAATAAATATAAAAAAAAATTTGCACCTAGACATATCATATTTAAACTGCAGAACATCAAAAACAAAGAGAAAATCTTGAAAGAAACTAGGGATGAAGGGGATCCTCCTTACCTATGGAGGAACAAGGATGAGAATTACATCAGATTTGTTTTCATAAATGACACAAGCAAGAAGAGGGTGGAATGAAATATTTAATGAGCGAAAAGAAAAACTCAGAAAACCTAACTACAATTCTGTATCCAGCAAAATTATCCTTCAAAGGGAAAATGAAAGATTGTCTCAGATAAATAAAAATTGAGAGAATTTGTTGCCAAGAGATCTGCTTTGTCAGAAATGTTAAAAGAGGTTCTTCAGAGAGAAGGAAAATGACAGGGGCCAGAAACTCAGATCTGCATAAAGAAGGAAGAACATTAGAGAAGGAATAACTTAAGATAAAGTAAAATATTTTATTTTTCTTATTCTTAATTGGGCTAACAAATAATAGTTGGTTCAAAATAATAATAGTGACAATGTTTTCTGAGATTACAGCTGATGGGTAGGTGAAAAAAATGAGAAGGATGTTACAAGGGATAGGAGGGAGGTATTGGGAACACTCTGTTACAACACATGTGCTCTACCTTGAAGTGGGATAGTGTTATTTAAGAGTGGACTTCAACAAATGTGTATTGAAAACTATGAGACAACCACTCAAAAGCAAACAAAACACACCACCATAGATACCATGATCCAGAGAGTTGGAAGACTGTGTGATGATACTAGAACCCAGTAAATGCGAAGAGAGTTTGATCACAAGGGGGAAAGATGAGTTAATAGGGATGCTTTTCGGTTTCTGAGAGGTGGCCCAGATCCCACTATGGTGGGAAGTAACAGGAATTACAGAACCCCTGATACAAATAGCAGACGATCTGGGAGGATTTCAAAACAGAATGTGCCATCTTCTCTTTTACGTTATCTATGCATCTGGGAGACTGCAAGCCTTGTAAAGAAACTCCAGGTCCAATGTGGCATTTAGCTGGCAGCGTAGCAATTGCTGAGGAAACCAACAGATGGGTCTGAGCACAGCTTTGGGCCCCTCAAACCACAACATGGCATGAGAAAAGCAGCTGGGTATTTAGAGACTTCCGAAAGGAGCCTCCCAGTTGGGATGAGAAGGACACAGGTGCATGGAATTTGTAACAAGAGGCCATCAAGAGAGCTTGTCATCATCAGAAGCAAATGCAGCCTCACGGCTTCTGCGAAATTTTTTTTCTGTTAAATATTTCTTCTACTAAATAATGTTCTGTTTCTTCATAACTCCAACATATTCCTTCACTCTATTTCATGATGTCTTTCTGTGACTCCTTTCAGAATTCAGCTCTCACTGTTAATAGCCTAATCTTCTCCATAGTCCCCAAGGCTAACTGCAGAGTTGAGAGGATCTTATCAGCTTAGCTTGTTCCTGAGTAGAGATTTAGAGATTTCACAGGCCACTGGCTAGACTGTGGATTGGCCGTGCTCAAGTCAGTTGTTCACCCGTGGCCTGATTTGGTGAGGCTAGAAGCAGGTTAAGAAGATGTGTGTAAAGGATGCTCCTTCCATCCCTCAGCAAAAGTGGTGTGCAAAGTGGTTTCCCCGGGGAAAGGTTGTGGGCATGACAAGCATAAGCATCGACTTTGACTTGTATTATTATAGATTGATCGATCAGTAGATAGATATCAAAGCAAAACTGTTCTGTTAACAGTAATCTATGATAAGAGGGAGTTGTAGATATAAAAATAATAATATAGTAAGATGTAGAGGTTATGGTGGTAGTACCTTTCTTTTCTTTTTCGGGTCATTCCTTAGACAAGTCATATCAATATTAACAATGAAAAGAGCTAATATTTGTTGAATGCTACTATATATCAGGCATTTTGCTAGATGTTTTATATTAGTTAATTTATGTTAAATTAATTAAATAATTGATTTAACTCCCATAATAACCCCATGAGGGAAGTACTGATATTTTATACCACTAATGAGAAAATTGAGAATCTGAAAAGTTTCATAACTCATGCATGCAATTTTCTGCTTATAGGAAGCAACATTTGTGCATAGTGTTTTCCTTACAAATATCATCGATTGTACTTGAGAACAAATTCATTTGCATAAAGCAAAGGATAAAAATGTAACTTAGCCATAAGAAGAGAGTAAGGAACTAGAACAAGAGGAGACATCAGAAGATTATTCTAGATGTGGCACTTTTATTAAAACAATTAAAAATAGATTGGCTTTGCAAAAAATTATGAAATCCCAGAAAGCTTTAACTGAAACTTAGACTTCTATGAGATTTTAAAAAATCTTGGTCTGTAAGAGGAAACAGTCCATTGGGAAACAGAAAATCTGGGATTTTGCTTGGTTTTGTAACTTATCTAACTGCAGAACCTTGACCAAGTCCCATGACCTTTCTGACATCACAGCCACTGCCACCAATAAGACCTCATCAAATGCTTTTATAAACATAAAAGCATAGGAAGGGACTTGAAGATGCTTTAGATGAGGAAGTCTGAGTCCTTAATCTGAAGATCAGAGAATGAACATTATGTACCTTATACAACAAGGATGCAAAAGTAAGACAGTCCGAGTGAGTCCTCAAGGGACTCGCTAATGAACATAAGCAATGATAGCACAGTGCATGGCGTACTATATTGCAAACCTACAGTAAATACATGGCAGTAAACTAGCTCTCCTCCTCCCACTCTGACCCATAAGTAAAGGCACGAGGATTGCAACTAGGATTCATCTTGCATGAAAATTTCCATCAATTATTAGCAGCCTAGAGTTCTGTGTGGAGAGATCTGTGACTTTGTCCAGGCAAAGCAGGAAGGAATGCCGCAAGATATTAAAAATGTCTGACACGAATGTAGGAGGGAAAGCTCAGGGGCACGTGTTAGAAGAAGAACCTTCAAACCCAAAGAAGCCTTTGAAGTTACCAAGAACTGGGTTGGAAGTCTTGCTTTGTCTCTTAGCCATGTAACCTTGAACAGCCCAAGTCTCAGCTTCTTTACATGTATATCAAAGGACTTGGTACCCATATTTTTTGTACTGTTATAGGTATGTCCTCATACAAAGCACCTAGCACACTGTCTGACAAATAGTAGTTATTCAATATAACTACTTGAATATTGACTATAAATCAAACTTCTTCAGTAGATTATATGGTAGACAGGATGTTCTTGTCACAGTGCTCATTGTAAATGGGGGTCCAAAAATCACACGGCTGTGAGGACTCTAAACTCCTCTGAAGACATCTCTTTATACACTAAATTTTTAACATTTCATTTGCAACTTCACACCTTGGATTTGTATATTTTCTCATCATCTCCTTCTGCTTCTTCTCACAATTTTCTTCTTTGGATTTTCTTGAATTTCTTGAATTCCCCACATCTGTGAATGGCACCAACATTTATCCAGGGACTCAACACACAAAACCTAGGGATCAAGGATGCTCCCAAGTCACCATTTTAATTAAAAAGTCTTCTGAGGCTGGGTGCAGTGGCTCACACCCATAATCCCAGCACTTTGGGAGGCCAAGGCGGGAGGATCTCTTGAGGCCAGGAGTTCCAGAGCAGTCTGGACAATATAGCAAGACCCCATCTCTACAAATATTAAAAAAAAAATTATCCAGGCATGGTGGTATGCATTCTTAGTCCTAGCTACTCGGAAGGATGAGGCAGGAGAATCACTTGGGCCCAAGCATTGGAGGTTACAGTGAGCTAGGATCATGCCACTGCACTCTGGCCTGAATGACAGAGCAAGACCCTGGCTCAAAAAAAAAAAAATTTCCTCTGGGTAAGAAGTTGTAAAGGAAAGGCTGTGACAGGGTTGCTATAATGCAGATGTGTTCTGTTCTCTGTAGGACCTGTATCCAGTCCCACTGTAGCTGAGTCAGTCACAAACTCCCAAATGGACATGGAAATCTCCAGTAGTCACTTTGAAGGCTTTCGAATATGCGCTTTACAGTTTAGCCATTGTATGACTAAATAAGTGGAAACAGCCAAGTGTTTCTTTCCCTTTCCTTTATATGTGGGTTTCCCTAGCCCTCCTGACCTCTTTGTGCCCTTTGCTGCATGCATGAACAGAAACTGCCTCCCAGAGCAGATTTGCAAAAGATTTTTCTGGCTGAGCCAACCTGAGGTCAAGAAACCATACAGCTGTCAGCTCACAGTTACAGTCTAAGGGGAAGAGAAGCCCGGGGCACGGGTATCGGGCTCCCATTCCTTCAACCTCCTCACCAACATTTTGGCTAAACAATGACCACGATTGATATAAGAAAGAACAAAGTCACTTCCCAAATATTTCTTTCTTTCTTTTTTTGCCCAGTATGCAATGCTTCCTGTTTCTCCAGTAATGAAAATGTGTTCATCTGTCAAATGGAAAGCTGCCCTACTGTCTTAGGTGCAGAGAACTTCAATCACAGCAGCTGCTGTGACCAGACCGAGAGCCAAACTCCTCATTTGTTTTGGCTAACACTGAAGAATCAGTTTAGGCATCCCCTAGAACAAAATGGTGCACGGGAACAGAGCCAAGCTATGGAAGAGAAGCAGCAAAGTTGCAACAGATTATTTGTCTGCTAAAACAGAAGGAGAAAGATATCAAAACCTGGATTCATTTGAGTCCAGCCTCTCTAACATATTCTCTATTTGCAACACAGATGATTTCCTCTAATATCATTCAACAGGTGCTAAACCGTAGATTTTCTGAAGATTAGTCATCGCAGCCTTGGCAAGAGAAAATTAGGAAGTAACAAGGTGGTTTCCAGAATTCTTTGGCTATTTCTACTGAGTACTCAGCACAGGGCACAATGCATAATGCATATAATAGATGCCTATTAATGGTAATCATAAGGAAAATATCATTGCCCTCTGTGTTCACAAAGTACCCTTACATACCTATATCTCAGCATATACCACATTGACAGGAGGTTATGTTTGCTTTTATATCTCCTATTTATGCTGTGAACTCTTCAAAACAGGTCTCTTTCAATTACTTTTCATTTTCAGAAACTTGCACATGGTAGGCACTCAATAAACGTGGGTTGAATGGTTGATTTGCTGAACTAAACTGCATGAATGCATAAAGTGTCAATCTTTCAATTTCATTAGGAAGGTTTGAGTATGTATGGTCATTGTTGGCAATTTGCCAAGACTGTTTATCTTGAAATCTCCATTTAGATTTTTATTTTCATCCATTTGATAATGATCAAGACTACACAAATATAAATTATTTAGTTGGCTCATTAAGCCAAATCCATGTTGTGGTCCAGTTGGTTCACTAGCTAAGAAAAAAGTAGAGCTTGGGAATATGATATGGCTTTACTTTTTTTCCAGATTTATCAGAAAATGGCTAACTTTGAACTTCCACTTGACTATTATAGGTCTGATTAGAGAAGGGGAACAGTGAAGCCAAACTCCAAGCAAGACAAAAATAGAATTAAACAGAAATCTTAGACTACTTAAATGTCTCAACAACTTTGGGGTATATCTCAAGTCTGACTAGCTTTTACAGGACTGTTTTCATATGGCCACCCTGTTCTGTGTGGGTCTATATGCAAAGAAATATCTAAATTACTATAGCAACTTTTCTAGGACAAGATAAACCAGTACCCAGTAGTAATGGCTTATGGATGTTATAGTAGTCTACAGCCTGAATTTCCAAGTCTTAGATTGAGGTAGTGATTTGGAGTGAATGAATGGATCATTCCCAATGCCAGGGAGTGTCCAATATGAACTGAGCCACTGGCCTAGGAAACTGAGGGACAGAGAATCCTTAGCTATCAGTCCTTAGTAGTTAGATCTTCTACCTTAGATGCCTTTCTTCCAAAACCACAGTGTTTGGTGGAATGAAGGCATCATGGGAGCAGTCAAAGATAAAAGGACCAGTGTTCCTGCTCATTGCTAAAGACAACCAGCTCTGCCCAGACCCTCCGTGGATGAGTAAAAGAGAATCCTTTCATCTTTGCCTTACCCCATATATCTCATGCTTGTTTCCCCTATCTTCCTTCCACATTATTCCAACAGTAAAATGGTCAGCTTGTTTTGTTGGTACATTGTGTTCCACACATAAATTGATCTGATAACATCTGTTGAAATTATTCAATTTAGTAAAATACTGGAGCAGGGCTATTTAGTTCTATGATGCTGTATAGTTTGATAAAAATTATTTCCATTTCATGTTGCTTATTTCTGTTTTTCTGCAAAATCCAGGTAAATTATCTTCTCAAATATCAAACTTGGGAATATTAGGATAATAAAAAAGTTTTGTTATTTCAAGATGGATATTTAGCATTGTGTAGTTACAGCCTATCCAAGGAAACACTTTAAAGATTAACATTATTGGAGCATAAATAGAAGAATGGTATAGTTATTCAGCATAAATGTAACATTTATGTCAAACAAGCGTAGATGAAAATAAACCAGTTTAATTTTCAAAAGCCCATTGTACTTAGCAGAAAATTCTGCGTAATGCATGAAAACCTGTGTCATTGCCCCATAAGCCACACTCTTTGAAGATTTCAATTCAACCCATCCAAATACATTATCTATGTGGGCATATATGTGTGTAAAAATCTGAAGTCGCTGAGACAAAAGGACCTAAGCAATGTAAATAACAGGTGTGAATTTTTCACCAAGGTAATGGTGGGAACCCTAAATGAGAATGCTACATACTTAAAACCAATTTGTTTCGGTGACATACACTCAAGTATCAAATGCTTATTCAAAGACAGACCACATGCATCAAGTTTGTACAAGACTGCTTCTATTTATTTTTCTTCTTTAAGTATGCCCTTGTATCCCAAAGTATTTCCTTAAGGCTGAAGCTTAGCCATCTGTTTTGGGGGGCCAAGATTGGGAAGAACTTGACCCAGTTCCTTCAGGGATGAGTTCTTGAACTCCTGAGAAGCATATTTAAAGTGGCTTACAAATGGGTGAGAATTCTTGCTTGACATTTGAAAACCTATGATGGGAATCAGTTTTGGCTTTGAAATCAAAACTTAAGAGCATTAACTCTAGGTCCCTCTTCTTAATCACCAGGCAAAAACTTCATGTGAATTTGGTACTGCAATGATAGACCACTTGGGATAAAACTCAGGAAGTTGGAAGACATCTATTAGCCTTGAATACCATGTTAAGAGTAGAGTCTTGCTAAGTAGACCCATTGATACAGAGCCCTGAGCAGTACTAAACTATTGAAGGGTTGTGACGACCGTGTCCCATGACTCTTGGGGTATGGCATATTATAGTGACCACTTGGCTTCATTATCAGGAAACTTTGGTTGAAATTTGACTTTGCCTATATTTGTGTCTCAAACAAGTAACAGTGAGGATGTCAAGAACTCAGGCTTAATGTACTAAGACAGTGATTCTCAAACTTTGCCATCTCAGGACCACTTTTATATTCTTTGGTATTGAAGACCCCAAAGAACTTTTGTTTATGTGCATCACATCTGTTGATATTTGCCATGTTAGAAATTAAAACAATCTTTTTAAAAAAATTTATTCATTTAAAAATAACAGCAATAAACCCATCATAGACTAAAATAAAACATTTTTTATCAAAAATAACTATATTTTGCAAAAAAAAAAGCATTTTTTTTCATTTTTGTAGATTTCTTTACTGTTTAACAAAAGACAGCTAGAGTAAAACTGCATTCAATCTGTAGTGATATCATACCTCATGTAGTTTCTGGTAAACTCCACTGTACACTGGAGAGAATGGAAGTGAAAATGGCACACGACATTTACTATCACTACGAAAATTGTTTTCACCTTGTGGACTGCCTGAAAAAGGGACCACCAGGGGTCCCCACTCCACACTGAGTGCTACCTTTCTTAGAAGTAAGAGGACAGCAACGAAAATAATAATTCTAACTAATATTACTTAAATGCTTACTCTGCGCTCGACCCTATTTTAAGTGTTTTTCATTATTATCTCATTATATTGCATTCTCATTATTTTCCAGATGAGAAAATTAAGGCAGAGAGAAGTTAGGTGTCTATCCCAAGGTCACATGGATCACACATGGTAGAGTGAGGTTAGGAGCCCAGGTGCAGTGTTGCTATAAAGATCAACATAGTAGACAGTAGAGGTGGAGGCGGTGGTGATAGAGGAGATAATAAGAGTGGCACAGAGCAGTATTTGACATTTATAAAGCACAGACAATGTGAAATGCTTTACACACTTTACCTCATTTTGTCCTCACAACAGCTCTAGGATACACTTTGTAGTATCATCATTTGACAGATATGAAGACTGAGAAAATTACATAAACTCTCTAACTATAAACCTTTGTTGTTACTGTAATTAAACACAAAATTTTGCTAAGATTAGGGGATGTAGTCTAATGCCTCATTTAACTGGCATCATGGCAAAATAAGATACAGTTATTTCTGCAGAAGAGAATTTTCCAGAGTAGTTCATTTTTACTACTTTGTGGCCCAAATGTTTAAAATAGAACTATACTGATCAAAGGGATCATTATGAACATCAATTTTGACTCTGTGCCTTCTTTTGGAGATGTGCCAGAGGCTGTTCAGGTGGGTAGGTTTCTATTTCTTATCAAATGGTTCAAAGGTGATCTGAATGCTATGTGTGAGTTTTCCTTTCAGTGTCTGTGGATCCTTCCTTTCGTATGCTTTCTATCTCCTCCTTCTAAAACCAACAGCATTTTTTTGTCTCAGAAGAATCCTTGTGCCTATTTCTAGCCAACTCTCTTTTCGCACCCTTGTAAATTATTGTTCCTATTCTGTCCTCTTAGGGAATTAGGTAACCAAGTTTACATGTGCTCCTACGTATTGTGCGTAAAATGAGAGCAAAACCTGTCTGAGTCTATGGACTCTGAGCATTTGTTTAGGTTGTTCCAGTTCTTCCTCTGCTCTTCTCTTGGATTGGCTGTGCTCAAGCAAATGAGGTTGCTGCATAAGCACTGTTTGTGTAAGTGAGATATTACTAGGAGATCATAACTTTTAAGAGTTTGGAAGCTTTAATGCTAGTTACTAGGAGAATGATTTGCGTATGGGCTTTCTTTTCTTGTATTTTTACATTTCAGAGCTCCACTGTTAACTACGCTTTTTGAAATCCTTCAGACGTAACCAAATATGCCTTGTTCCAATTCCAGGAAGGTTGCTTTGAATATTTTGAACTTGTAGTCATGGTTGAGATGACCTAATTTAAAACACATTTGGAAGCACAACAGAGCCTAACCTACGTAGGGAGCTTCAATATTTTCTTGGATGAATTCACTTTTTTGTTGTTGTTTTTGTCTTAATTCATGCCCCAGTGCTGTTTATGTTTTTCTGTATCTGAGATGTATCTCCAGGAAAAAAAAAATTGAAAAGCCACTAAAATCAGATTAGAAAGAAGTGGGTAAACAAACAAACAGAAAGAAATCACAGGAGGAAGCAAAATGTGAAAAGGAAAAAAGAAACATAAATCATTGTTTTACTAGATTAAAATCAATTCAACAGTTGTAGGTGCTAAGGTCCCATCTAGGGCTAGACATGCAAAGCCTTCTAATCGCATTCATAATAAAGCTCAAATTCTAGGATCCTCTCACCCAGCCAGGCTCCTGCTCCTCCTGGCCTTCTAATATAGGTTCCATGTAAAATGGTGCAGCCTCTATGGAAAACAGTATGGAAGTTCATCAAAAATTTAAAAACAGAATTTCCATATGACACAACAATTTCACTTCTAGGTATATACCCAAAAGAATTGAAGTGAAGGGCTCAAATAGACATCTGTACACCCAAGTTCACAGCAGATTTATTCACAATAGCCAAGAGCTGGGAACAACTCAAGTATCTATCAACCGATGAATGGATAAACAAACTGTGGCATATACTTACAGTGATATATGATTCAGACTTAAAAAATAAGGAAATTACGAAACATGTTACAACTTGGATGAATGCCAAAAACAATATGGTAAGTAAAATAAGTCACAAAAGGACAAATACTGTACAACTCCATTTATGTGAGGTACCTGGAGTAGTCAAATTCATAGAACAGGACTGGGGGAGGGGAGTGGGGATTTATTATTTTATTGTTTAATGGGTACAGAGTTTCGGTTTTGCAAGATGAAGGAGTTCTGTAGGCGGATGGCAGTGATGATTACACAACAATGTGAATGTACTTAATGCCAATAGTCAAAATGGCAAATTTTATGCTATGTGTATTTTATCACAATTTTAGAAAATTGCAAAAAAAACCATGCAGACATATGCTTCATCCCTGCTATTGTTCTCCTATTGTTTATTTGTTATCTTTTAGCTGGAGGCCTGAACACATTGATGAATATGGTAAATTATCTTCCTTTGGCTTAATTGTACTAAGTAAAGCAGAAAGAGAGGAATCAACTTGCCACCAACATGCTGGAGAGTCACTCACAAGGGCTCAGCACAGAACCCAAGTGACTGGTTCCCAGCCCTGTGCAAAAGTCCCAGAGGCTTGGCCATTTCCCAGTGAATTCCTCACGTAAGCCCACAAGCACAAGTAGATTAGACACTTGGAAAGCGTCTGAGCAGGGAGCAGGTTGCTTTGCTGATCACAGACTAGCCCCAGGGAGAAGACACCTGTGATGTGACTTGGCCATTGTGTCTCCTCCACTGGCCGCTGAGCTGCTGCACTCCCTTGCTGTCTAAAAGTTAACATTCTAGACATGAAAAAAGGGATCAGTTCATCTGGCTACAATTCAGCACTGAAAAGAAAGCGTCACCTTCACCCTACTCGGCAATCCTCCTTCCGCCTCCCTTCTCCACCCAAGAAATACAACAAACTGCTCGGTCAGGGATTTCTTTCCTCCCTGTACCGTCCTCTAATGAAGTGCAGGTGTGTGCGCAGCCCAGCGCGAATAGGCGAGGAGGGGGCCCCGGGAAGGGTGAAGAATTTCCTGAGAAATTCAAACCCTTAAATCCCTTCTTTTCCATTTGCCAAAGAAGGTTTTTGATTATATCAGGGGATTGGCAAAGTCTTTCTGTAAAAGGCTAGATAATAAATATCGTAGGCCCTGAGGTTCCTCTCGCAAGTATTCAATTTTGCTCTTGTAGGGCAGAAGTGGCATAGACAAGATGTAAAGAAATCGAAATATTTGTGTTCCAATAAAACTTTATTTATGGACACTCAAATCTGAATTTCATATCATTTTCATGTGTCTCAAAATATTATTTTTAAATTCTTCTCCATCATTTTCAAATATAAAAATCATTCTCAGCTTTCAGGCCATAAGAAAACAGGTGGTAGGCCAGATTTGGCCTATGGGCTGTTGTTTTCTGATCCCTGGTTTAAAATACTTATAATCTACCTAGTTAAAATGGAAAAAAAAAAAAAACTAACATAGCTCATTTGTTCTTGAGAGGAAGACAATAACATTTACGGATAATTTAGCATAGCAGGGTGATAAAGAGTGCACTGTCTAGGAGCAGAATGGTTGGGTTTAAATCCCAGCTTTGCCTCTCCCAGCCTCTGTGACCTTGAGCAAGTTACTTAAACTCTCTGAGCCAGAGTCTCCTCATCTGTAAACCAGCTGACTACAACAGAACCTCCCTGACAGGGTGGTTGTATGCATTAAATGAATTAGTACGGTTGAGTGCCTAGACTGTTGTCTGGTACCTTACAAATGTTAGATGTTATCTGCTACACGATGGGCTCTTCACTTCAGTATCAGAACTCTTCGCTCCCTTATCACAATCAATCCTGTCAAATGGGTATTATCACTATGGGACAAAGAAAAAAGTAAACATCAAATAGTTTAGGCAACTTGCTTGTCAGGGCTCAGAAAACACTACCCCAAAGTACTTGGAACTGGAGGAGATTGGGAAGGCCTCAGAAGCAGGAAGGTCTCTCTGATCTCCCTATCCTGAAAATAGTTCCTAAGGCCCTACTGTGACAGGTATCCTGCCCTGCACCCGGAGCAAAGGAATGCTGCACAGAGAGGCCCAGAAGAATCTGAACAAACAGGCCTTGCTGAGCCCCCCTCCTCACTCCCTGCGTCCAGTTTATTACCCTTAGATTATATCCCTTCCTGTCCAAGCCTCTTTCTCCACAACTATCCACTCTGTCATCAGACAGCATAAAAATACAGTTTTCCTTGGGTCTTCATTTCCCATGTCATGTAAAACTCTGTTAAATAAATTTGTTATGCTTTTTTCTTGTTAATCTGCCTTTTGTGATAGGAGTGCCAACCATGACCTTTGCAATGGGTGAGGAGAAGGTGTTACTTTTTCTCACCTCCACGCTCAAGGTTAAAACAGGAAGACGGTTCAAACCCAGGCTACCTGCTGTGATCCAGGCTCTTTCCTTCCACCCTAACCATGCTGTCTCACTGCTCCTTTCAAGCATATTTCAGCAGTTTTTTATGCTGTTGATCACATATTTACTGACAAATCTCCTTTCTCTCTTGGTTCCACAATTCTTCTGTTTAGTTCTCCTCTTCTTTTCCCTACAAGGGCTCCTCTTCCTCCACCTACGTCCAAAATACTGGTACTTCCCATTGCTGAGGTCAAGGTCATCTCCTTTTTCGTCCTCTGCAACATTCCTCTGGTGTCTCATGCCCGGCCATGGTTTCGATGACAAACAAATACCTTTCACGTATGAGTCCCACAGCTATTTCCCTAGTGAGGACCTGTCTTCCCAGCTCCACTTGTATATGTGCTGCACTACTGGATGCTTCCAGAGGGCGACAGGACAGATGGACTGAGACATCAGGCTGATCTGGCTCCACATGCCAGTGCTGTCTCTAGTTCCCTGTGGGAGATTGGGAGAATGATGCACCTCTCTGAGTCTTGGTTTAGGCATAAAATAAAGACCATAACAAGAACCACCAACTGTGGTTGTAAAAATAAAATGAAAGGATGGACATAATGCAAATAAAAGGCTTGTTGATTCTTTTATTCATTTGTTCAACAAACATCTATGGAACACCTCCTCTGTCCCACTAAGGGCATGCTAAGTAGTAGATGAGATCACTAAAGCCCTAAATCTTTGCACCTCCTATTTCCTTGCAAATGTGCCCTTCTCTGCTTTTGCCCTTTTCTCATCTTCCAGTCTCCTAGGTTCAAGCCCATTGTTTTGGCAGCGCTACCTTCTCTCATCCCCTATAGTCCAAACATCAAGTCTTGCTTTACTTTTCCTTTCCTCTTCCCAGTGTTACTAACCTCGCAACACTAAGCCCAGATCATCTCAAATCTGTATTCTTTCTTTCATTCCAATCCTCAAGTTTTGACTTTATTTCAATTGGAAATTAGCATCCAGGAAAGTATTTGAATAGGGAAGGAAAAGGATCAAAGAGGTGCTTTGGGGAGTTTAATTTGTGCTCCACATGATTTGGAGTGGGAAGAGGCCAACAAGGAGACAAGTGAAGAGTTTGAAAATTTAAATATAAATTGATAAAGACTTAAAGTAAGGTAGTGCTATTAGGCATGGAAAGGAGAAAGAGGAGGCTGCAGGAGGCAATTTCGAAGGCGTCTGTGTGGGAGTGAAGCAGGTTTGGGATTTGAAGATAACTCCACAATTTAGAGTCTTGGTAACTAGGAGACTAATGATATTTTTTTCACAAATTTTTCAATGTGTTTTCTGTGCTGCTCATGTGAGTTTTTTCACCTGCTGTCTGGTGTAGGTTATTTCTTTTTCATGTATTATTGTCTTTCTCTCTGACTTGGTTATGAGCTCCATAAAGCATGGTCTATGTCTGTCTTACTTGTTTTCCATTACTTATAACAGAATACCTGAAGCTGGGTAATTTATAAAGAAAAGAAGTTAATTTCTTATAGTTACGAAGGCTGAGAGTCCCAGATTGGGGAGCTGTATCTGGCGAGGGCCTTCTGGCTGGTGGGGACTCTCTGCAGAGTCCCAAGGTGGTGCAGGGCATCACTTGGCAAGAGGGCTGAATGTGCTAGCTCAGATCTCTCTTTCTCTTCTTTTAAAGCTACGAGCCCCACTCCCATAATAACCCATTAATCCATTAACCCATTAATCCATGAATGCATTCATCCGTTCATAAGGGCAGAGTCCTAAGGAACCAGTCACCTCTTAAAAGCCTTACCTCTCAATGCTGCCACTAAATTTCACCTCGAGTTTTGGAGGAGATAAATATTCAAACCATAACAACGGTCCATCATCTGTTTCTTTTTATTTCAAAATTTGCTTACACTGAATCTAGGCAGTACTAATAAGTGTCACTTCTTGTGAGTCCACTGCATCTTGTTAGAATGTGGGTCCATTCTTCTTGTGAGTGTTTGGATGGTGTTGTGGAATGGAAGGTGGGGCAGCTGTTTTCTTCCCCCAGAGAGTTAGAGTTATGTCAGCATTATTTAACTTATTTCCAAACTAAGTCTATTCTATAAAGAAACATAAACATCATCGGCCAAACTTTCAGATTATTCACAAAATTTATTTTCAGGAGTGAAATACAACACCCATGGAAGTTCCCATATGATCTGTGTAATCTGGTGGTACACTGCTTCAGAAAGAGGGCTCAGCAGTGACATCCAAGAGCCTGGGACCCCAGCAAACCTTCTATCTTGATGGAAAAGGCTACTCATTTTCTGTCTCCTCCATCCTCACATGGATGCTGCATCTGCCTAATGCTTTCCCCTCTTAATTGAAAACAAACAGGCACTACACAAAAAAGAGGCCATTTCTTGCCCCATTTCCTAGAAGGCAAGATCAACTTATGCTGCATGTAGGCTGTGTAGCAGGTCCAGGCACATGTTTTTATGATTTCCTGAAGTACGCTTTTAAATAACGCTGCATTGGTATGAAGTCCTTGCAGAATTTCAGCTGCAGACAGAGTGGGCTGGCATACAGCAGGAGAGTGCATGGGAGGGTCTTTCTGAGCAGTCTTTGAGCAGATGGTGCATTGAGCATCTGGGCGCAAATCACTCCAGTCATATCTGAAAACCAAACAAGATTCTTTAGAACTGCGTAGCCTGGAGAGTGTTATTCATTCCGTGGTGATATCAGAAAAAGGGACTCACATCCTTCCTTCTGTGTAGGAAAATAAATAAATAAAACAGGCCAATAGCCAGGGTCAAGAAGACCACAGCTAAGCAATAGGACTGACATTGGCTGGAGGTCGGTGTCACAGAAAAGGAAAGGCAAAAGACTGCCTCAGATCAAAAAAAAATAAAAATAAAAAGTGCCCAGTAAGCCGGAAACATGCTCTTGATCTCCGTGCCACATCCAGGCACAGAGATAGGAAAAGTCATGAAACAGATAATAAAGTGATATGAGAAATGGTTTTGGACTTGTTAGCATCCTCCTGTTACCTTGGCTGGTTACCTATTCAATAAACAGAAAGGACAGACTTTCTAGAATGATATAACAGAGAGATCAGAAGCTCTCTCAGCAGACAGGCCTAGGTTTAAATCCCACACCTTGTGTGTGGTCTTGGAAAGTCACTTCGTCTCACTGGACCTAGGATTCCTCATCTATACAATACACAGGAGATTGTCTACTCCTAGGTTGTTGTGAAGATTAAATGAGATAATGTATGAAAAGCTCAGCTCAGCCCAGCATAGTTTGGCAAACAGAAGACAGTCAATAAATATGTGCTTTCTCCCCTTTCCATTTCCTCTTTTCCTATAGGAGACTGTGCTCACATAAAGGCAGAATTCTTTCACAGGCTGTCTTTAAGCAGAGAGAACAGAGTTTTGTCAAGAACTGTGAAGGGTCTGAAACATTATGATGCTTGTAAACTCACAAGATAACATTGCAGTTTCATCAATATTGACAGAAGACACAAAATTTCTGGGTCAAAGAGAGCAGATTTAATTATTCACAGCACAGCAAGCAATATGAGTATCAGCATCTTGGCATTGGTTCCCTGGGACAATGTGGCCGGGTGAAACCTACATACACCGTAGGGTGCATTACGAGAGAAGGTCCCTGAGTTAGGGCACCCAAATCTTCTATAATGGGCATTAAGTGTGTCTGCCTTATGCTCCACCCTGGCTCTGTTTTTCCAAGGCAATAGAAACATCCCTGAAAAGATTGCCCAGAACAAAGGCTGACAGTGCTTTTGCTTGCCAGATGTAAAAATGTAAGACACATAGAAAATTGTTTCCCAAAAGGCATAAGAGAAACAATCCATTTCCTTCCTGTCCTCTTACCAGGCTCATTAGCAGTGGCAGACTTCCTGCAAAGCATCACTTTTTTGTGAACATGGAGTCTTACACATCATGCACCCCCTGCTTTGCCCTTTCTCTCTGCTCCCCATGACGTCAGCACTCACCTCATCAGGAACATTCTATCCCTGTTTTGAGCTGTTTAGAGAAATGTCAGAGCCCACAGTTGTGGAGGTCGCTGGCTTGACCACAGGACAGGGCTTTTCTCTAGGACTCTGGTTTTAAACTTCCATGAAAAATGTGAGAAGAGGGGAATTAAGGCGAAGGAAGGAAGTCAGGGGAGGATGAGACACCTCTCCTCTTCTCTCTACACTTGAGGAACATTTGATCCCAGCTTGGAGGTGAAAACTGAGCCAAACTGGTGTCACTGAAATGAAGCAGGAAGTGTTAAGCTTCTCAGATATCCCCCTTCAGGTGCATGGGCTCAGGGCCAGCTGGATGTCTGGCAAGAGCAAGTGGCCACCTACGTGGAGCTATTTGAGGGACACCAAAACATCTTCCTGCACCTGACATTTCCATTATGGTCTCTCCTCCAGTAAAGACATGGTCTAAAAAGGACACTGTTCCAACACAAATATGCTATCTGGGAGAAACAACCTCAACTATTTATAAATGCTTCCATTCATTCAGTGCACACAGTTTGAGTACCAACGCCATGCTAGACATTGCGTTAGCCTCTGGGCTTCGAGGCAATCAGCCATAGGTCTTGCCCTCAGGAGTCTCTGGAAAGAATAAGGAAGTAAACAGGCAATTAGCACGCAAAGAGGCGAGCTATAGTATAAGTGAATGACAGAATGACATAGGTGCCCAGGAGAGGGCATTCCTTCATATTTTGGAAGATCAAGAGATATTTTTTGATAGAAGTTAAATATAAGCTGAGACTCTGTAAGTTAAGTATTTCTTATCTGTATTTCAGAGGTGAAGAAACTGAAGCTTAAAAAGTCTAAATGTCTTGCCCAATGTTACATGGTCTGTGAGTGACAAAGCCAAGACTCATACATATTTGAATGCCAGTTTTAGAGTGGGTTTTCCATATATATACACATACATATATATTTATATCTTTTGACATATTGGTTTATCTACGCAGCTAGGGCCTTATGAGGATGAGTCTTAGCGGTGGTGGGAGGTGGAGGAGTGTGGAGGGGGTTAGAGTGAAGATGATTATGTGGGATGGGGACAGTGACACTGCTTGGGAAAGGCCAGCCCGGTGGTGGGTGCTGGTGTGGCGGAGGATTTGGGGAGAGTGATAGATGAGGCCTGAAGCCAGTGGATATTTTCTTAGGGAAAAAAGACAATCAAAAAAGTCTTACGTGGAGGTTCTTGGGAAGACAAGAAGAGGAAGGAGAAGAAGGAGGAGAAAGAGAAGGAGGAATAGAATTATTTAAGGAGAAATTGTAATAGAAAATTTGATGTGAGCGGCAAAACCCAAATTTCTCTCTTTCACAATTTTCTCCAAACCAGTGCTACATGTGTTAGCCATAGCCTCTGTTCCAGGAAGTAGGGAGGCCAACACTTTCTCTATAAAGAGGGAAAATTCGACCAGGACAGCAACACACAAAATTCACTGCTTCACGGGAGCCTCGAACCAGCCGTGCCGCCAGTCCTCATCAAGCACTACGACCCCACCCCCAGCCTTTCCAAGGGTTGCTTTGTTCTAGAGGGAATGAAAGCAGTAGGTGACAGGAACCAGCTTCCTCACTCTGCTTTGACCCCACAGGAGCCTAAAGTTTCCTAGGAGTGGCCTTGGCATTCGGAATGAGTGTAGTGCCCTGTATATTAGCAAGGTCAGATGTAGATCTGAAACAACGACCAAAAAAGGTAGAAATCGTTTTGAGCTGGATCAGGGTATATATCATATACTACAATTCAAAACTTTCCTCCTAGTCTTAAAGCCAAGCCAAACTCATTTGAGTTTCAAATGTCACCATAGCTGTCGATGATCCTGGGCCTTTTTCTCTTCTGACTGAACTTTCAGCCAACCTAGGCAACATTTGGATCCAATCTGATAGAAAAATTGGGTAAGCTGCTTGCCAAATTCCTGTGACTCTGTGTCAAACTCAGTGATTTAGGCTAAGATTTGGGGTGTGGCTGAGTCCCCAGAGGAAACAAAGGGTATTTTCAAAACTGTCTCCAAGGAAGTGGTCTCTGTACTATCTCAATCTATGGGAATCTAGACTTTGGAGCTTTCACCATAGAATTTACATATTCCCACAGCACTTAATGGTCTTTTTGGGATCTTTAACCATCTTTTCATTTTTCTTTCCCTTCACTCCAGCATATAGGTTATTATCCATTTGAACCAAAGAAACCAGTACATAGCTGTGATAATTACTTACTCGAGGTCAAGAAGTAAGAAAATGGCTGGACTAGACTACAGGCCTTACTCAATGAATTCTGTTGTCCAGAGGGTACCAAATCCCAGATCTCTGATCCTTTCAAAGCTTGAAAATGTTTTCTTTCATTAAGAACATGTTACTTTGGCAACAAGATAGAAGCCACAATAAATATAGGGTGATGGAAATGTTCCCTGGGAAACTGACTCTGCAATGGAGATTCACATGTAGATTGTTCATTAGGAGTGCTGTCAGGAATGAAACTCTTGAGAGAGTAAGGGAGAAGCTGAACAGGGGTATACTCACAGGACAGGGCTACCCTGGTCCCTCGGGGAGCTCTGGGGCCCTGCTAGCTCTTCACAGTTGTCTGGCCTTGTGACAATGGGTCTGGACAGTCATTAGTTAAGAGCTGCCTCTGCAGAGTGGACATGGCCTTGGGCAAAGGGATTCCCATCTGTAGAAAGCAATTTCCAAGAAGGCTCAACATACTCCTGGCAGCTGGAGTGCCTTGGTCCTCAAGGCAGTGGTGTCCCACGGTGTCCACAGCAGGAAGAAGAGTACAATTGTACTTTGAGGACCCAGAGTTCTGTGGTTGATTTCAGAGAAGTCATGCCAATTGTGACATGCAATTGTTCATAGGACCAAGGAATGGGGCCTAGAGCTCTCTGAGGCCCCAGAGACTAAAGAGACAGAGTATGAGGAGTATGAGGAGCTAAATCCCTCTACGGTGGCTGCATTTTTATATGTGGGTAAAATCAGGTTTGACAGAGTAAAAGCTGGTGGGGGAAAGGGGAGATGTTAGAGCAGGAATCAAGGCATTGGAAAAAGAGTGTGATGTAGCTAAGATGACTATAGAAATTTCCAGAACTAATTGAAGATGTATAAACCTTGAGATATATTGTGTTAAGAATTCCCTCTTTCTTCCCAAAGCTATTTTGAGGCTTCCAGGGAGCTTGGCCTTGGTGCTGACGTCATGCCCAGAGCCAGCCTGACCAGTGACGGATCCACAGGGTGAGAGGATGGAGACCTGAGTGTGGGGATCCTCTTGGCCAATAGGGTGGCTTTGGTCTCATCGATTTTTACTTGGAACTCTTCTTCTCTTCTCCTGGGGCTAAAATTATTGAAAGATGTACTTATTGCCCTGTACTACATAACAAGGTGAGCATTTACATTTTCTGAAACATGAGAAAAATGTGAGGAGTTTCTAAATGGCTTTCCCCTCTCTTCTCTTATCACCCTCATTTCTGTTCCCCACCTTGATTCTTTTAAGACAAGACTGTTATGTTATTTTTTGTTGTTATGATTTTCATTTTTGCTTGCATTTCTTTTCCTTGAGCAGATTCTCTTTTTGGATCAACTCCTGGTTCTCTGAACACATCCAGTGTTATCTTACCTGTATGCACCTGCCAAAGGTATTCCCACCACTTGGAATCCCATCCTTCCCACATCAGAGCTCTTAATAAAATTGTGCCCAATTGTTATGGCCCATCTCAATAGTACTGTGATTCTGTCCTGTAGTCACTTCACACATAACACATTATAATTATCCACTAATTTGCGTTCATTCATTCATTAACCTCCTTTTTGAAATCCTTTCTGGTTTTTTCCCATCCTGATGAGACTTTATCCTTCTCTGTCATTTCTTATGTGACATTCTGCCCTACTTTATAGTCATCTGGTTTCTTATTCTATTCATGTGGTTTCTATTCTAAACTTAAAATTCCATGATGGCAGAGATTATATCTAAATATTATTAGTTTTTTTCCTGCAACACAGTATCATGATATTTATACATACATACATGCAGCTTAGTATTCAGAGCTCATAAATATTTATTTAATTGAATCTAAGACTATTGAAGGGAAGACCAGGTAAATATCAAAATAATGAAAAGCTTGGTACCCTTAACTTATGACCTTAACTTAGTTATCCAAACTGAGTAAGAGACTCCTCCTGAGCGCAAAGTTAACCTCTCCCGGTGACTAGCTCTATGAACTTAAATTAGTAATGAACCTATCTGAGTCTTAGTTTTCTCATTTGTAAAATAAGAACCATAATAATAACGATCACAGTAGATGGGACAATAGTACATAGTCTGGCATTTCACGAGTCTACATATGTCCATTTAGTCAAAGAGGGTTGTAGGATGGAGCTAGAGTACGTTAGCTGAGGACTGACCCCCCGCGCCCCCAGCAAGAGCCTGACTTCCTTCACATAGCTCCAGCGCCACTGGGCCATGGGAAGTAGAGAAGGTTGAGGTCATTTGTTTTCCCTACTAGTATAACTATTCTAAAGAGGATAGCCTAATTTTTTTTAAAAAAATGTGATCTGAAAAATTGTCCACCCTTATTTATAAAGCCGAATTATATTCCAGTCTGCATGTAATTATTTACACTAGCATTTTCCACTTCTAGATTATCGCTGGAATTCTTTCCCCTTAGATTTCAAGCTGCTACCTCCCTGCCACCCAGCATGTGGCTGCGCCACATCCCCCCTCAGTTATTTAGTGTGGGCTTAGGGAATGCAAACTCATTTTAACTTGTTCCTGAGCAGAATATCGCTGGGAAGGAAAATTTGAACCCCCAAAAGCCATACAAAGCATTCCAAAGGAAAATATAAGAAACATTTTGATTGTTTTTCTGTTTCGGATTATCTGTGCCACTATTCATTTCCTTTTTTGTGGATAATCAAGAACTGGCTGTGTTATGGTTAACAGGACTTTAAAATTGCTGAGAACATTCTGCAGGGCATTGAAGCATTTTAAAGGTAAAATTCATAATCCTCAACATTTACACTTGATAGCACGTGCTACCTTGGAGGAGGGGAGTTGAACACATAGATACCTCCAATAGTTCCAACTTAAGATATATTTTTTTTTCCAAGGGAATTTTAGCCTCAGCTGTTTCAAATCATATCTGGCCAATGCTGATTAAAATCAGATAAGGCCCCCGAGACAGAGAGAAAAGAAAAAAGAAACTCTATCTTGCACTGCAAAGTTATTTTTTAGATCAACTTATACAAATTAAAAAAAAAAAAAAGCAAAGAAAAGAAAAAAAGAAGAGAAGAAAGATTGTTTTCTTTTTTAGCCAAGGAATTTCTTAGCTGCATTTAGCCAAATGTAGGCTCCACACCCTCTTCTAACTCCAGCCATCTGAATGCCCTGATAAGCACACAGCGAGAATAAGCTAAGTGGGACATTCTCATTGCCTCATGCTCTCTAGAGTCCATGTCATCAAGGCACTAATCCAGATGTTGCACATGGGTCATCTTTAATTTCAGGTTTCAAGGGACGTAGGGCCACCTACTCAGTAAAGGAGGGCCTCTGAGATCCAGAGGCAGCTTATAGCGGAGGCAAGGAGTTGAGCTGGAAGTCAGAGCCCTTGGGCCCTTTCTTTGGTTGTGTGCTCACAGGTCAGTTCCAGCCAGGCCTTAAAAAGACTTGGGAGATCATGCCATTGCTTTTTACTTCACAAGATTTAATTCAGTTCAAAGCAAACAATTCATTTGTCTAGTTCCATGATATATCAGCAGGCACAAGCAATTAAGATGTGGGATACAAAAATGAGTGCAATATAATTCCTGCCTTCAGACAGCTCACAATCTAATACAAGAAACAGATTATTATTATTATTACACAGAGAGAGATTCACCTGCTATCTCTAACACAAGCATGCTTTACTGGTTGCTAAGGATACAGTGGGAACACAGAGAAAGCATTCTGAATGGCATTTTTAGGACAGCCCAGGAAGGCTGTCTGAAAGAGGTGATATCTGAACCAGGCCATGAAGAATAATAGGATTTTGACAGACACAGGAAGAAAGGTGAGACTTTCAAGCCATCAGCTGATTTTTCCCAGAGGAGGCTGTGGCCCAGGTTCACTCAGAGGAAATAATACTGGACAAGCTCAATAAAGAACTGAGAAAAGGGTGCTCAAAAGGTAACGGGAAGCGGTTGGCAATCGACAAGTGAGAAGGCTGACACAGGTAAGCCTTGCCCATTACCCTGCTGGGTCTCTACCCAGGGTACAGTCCTGCCTCTGCTTCCGTGAATCCATTTCTTCAGAGGAAATTGACATCCCCCCAGGAGTGACACCCACTCCTCCAGTCCCCACCCCTCTGAGATTATTATTGTTATTTTGCACAACGAAAGTGATAATAGTGCAAGTTACTCTGCTTTACCTAACAATAATAATAATAATAGCTATCACTGTTTAGCATTTATTGTATGGAAGGCATTTGTGTTTAGCATTTTACATGTTATAATCTCACTCAATCTTTACAACAGTTGTTTGAATTACGTACTTTTATGACCACACTGTATTTTACAGCTGAGGTAACTTAGACTTGGAAACTTTAATGAATGTGCTCATGGTCACTAAATTGGTAGAACTGAAACTCAAGTTTTTCTAATACCGACGCTCAAGCTCTTAACCTCAACATTATTTGGTCTCCCCAGGAGGATCACTCTCTTATAACAATAATATAATAGTTTAGATAGTGCTCTACATTTGTATGTGAAATTTATTTCTTTTTATCTTTTCATTTAACTAGAATGGCCTTGTATATTATTTTAATATTTAATTTTTAAAAATTTTATTTATTTTTAATTGACAAATAATACTGATATATATTTGGTTTTTATATTCTGTCTTTGAGAATGGAGCTGTTCAATAAATATGAGTTAAAGGGAAGAAAGTAGGAAGGAAGAAAGGTGGGAAGAAAAGGAGGAAAAAAGGAATAAAAGAAAATACAAAATGTAGAGGAGAAAAAGCAATATCTTTCCTTACTCCTCACAGGGTTCATGGCTGACACTCCTATGAACAAAGGCAGATGAACAAGAGAAAGCATAACAAATTTATTTAATATAAATTTTATGTGACACAGGAACCATCCAAAATGTAGACGCAAAGACTCAGGGGAAGCTGTATTTTTATGCTTAGGTTTAATGAAAAATGGACAGTCATGTAAAAGTATGATTGGACAAAAAGGAGGTATGATTTAATGGTGATAACTGGGAAGAACTTAGCAAGGCCTGTTTGTTTAGATTATTCTTGGCCTCTCTGTGTAACATTCCTTCTCTCTGGGTATGGGGCAGGACACCTGTCACATGAGGGTCTTTAAGAGAGAAGGTCAGAAATCTTTTTCTGCTTCTGTGATTTTCTCAATTTCCTTCAGCTTAAAATATTCAGAATGTCAAGGTGCCATAT
>CAUYSK010057708.1:0-92071 GCA_963575035.1 Avahi laniger
GTGAGGCCGGCACTGCCCACAGCAAGGCCATCTCTTGGCTGGGCTCATAATCCCACATCTCCCCTTGCCTGGCAGCTGCCTCAGAAAACAAACCTGGCCCCATACCACCCCAGATCCGGAGTGGGCAACGGTGTCGATGCAGCATGCCCCCGGGAGCAAGGAGGAGGTGCCCACCCTATGCCCCAGCCAAGTCCTGAGCTTGGCGCTGCACAGGGGAGGGGCAGGCGCTGAGCGTGGGAGGGGAAGAGGCCTGGCAAAGACAAGTCCTGGAGGAGACACACTCCCATGCTCAGGGACGCGAGTCATGATGATCACGAAGATATCATTAACTTAATTTTGTAGGGCAAAGTCCTGGGAAGCTGGCCAAATTGGGGGAAAGAAGAAGGAAGGGGGAAATTGGAATTCTAGAATATTTTAAAAGCAGTTGTAATTTGATTACTTTTAAGAACACAAAGTAACTTGAAGGAAGCTAACCGTGGGTTGCCAAGTAGCCTTACTTAAGGGATTGCTTTAAAAAAATAGTTAAGAATAATGGGCTATCTGCATATGAAGTGTTCATAAGAAACCCTAGTGCTAGTGTGCTCCGAGGAGTGGGGGGTGTGTGGAGGTGTGTGGGTGAGGGAGGGCTGGGGGGAGACAGTGCTTGGTTATTGAATTCAGGACATCTTGAATCCACCGTCTCAGCCCTGAGGGCTCTTTTCACTTTGTGTTTATGAATATAAAACTATTAGCCAAAATTGTTTCAATATTGGTTATTTTGGAGAAGAAAATATCTTCTAGAGTTAATTCACAGCAATTTCATTTCAGGATCATTTTTCCATGAAGCAATGTTGGAACAAGGTCTCTTTCTCCTATTGTCATTTTTACTTCACCAAAATCCTTATCCTTTATCAGAATGAATTCCTTCTTTTTTCCAGGACAACCAGAACTAGACTCCCCAACTCCATGAGGACTCTCTGCTTTCTTCCCTGATGGCTGGTTTTTCTTGGACAGCCCCCCCCTGCAGCTCCTGTCCCAGGTTAAAAGTACTTGGGGTGTCTGGGTGCGGTGGCTCCCACCTGCAATCCTAGCACTTTGGCTGAGAAGGGAGGATTGTTTGAGGCCAGGAGTTCGAGACCAGCCTGAGCAACATAGTGAGACCCCCATCTCTACAAAATATAGAAAAATTAGCTGGGCATGATGTTGTACACCAGCAGTCCCCGCTACTTGGGAGGCTGAGGCAGGAGGATTGCTTGAGCCCAGGAGTTTGAGGTTGCAGTGAGCTATGATGATGCCATTGTACTCTAGCCTGGGTGAGAGCAAGCTCCTGTCTCAAAAAAAAAAAAAAAAAAAAAGTCTGGGGAGCATCTGATGGGTCCAGCTGGTTCCTTGTCCATTCCTGGCCCAGTCCCTTTTGGCCACTGGGGAGAGGTGTGATTTTCCCCATCAGTCGCAGAGGCTGGGGCGGAATCAGAAAGCAGGTGGGAACCCTGTGCAAGCCAGGCAGAGCTCAGAATGGAGTACTGCCCTGGGCAGATGAAAAATAACTGCCCATTCTTGCTTTGATTGATTTTCTCAAATTCCAAATTATGACAGCTCAGTGAAAGGGACTTCAAAAGTCAAGCACTTCATGGTCCACATGGTGACCTGCCAGAGGAATGAGGAAGCACGCGTGACCTCAGAGAAGACCCCTGTGCCCATGTGTGCCCGGCAGGCTGGCCACGAATCAGGTGATCTCGGGTCCTCCGTTGGCAGGGCTCGGAGGTGGCTAAGGGACCACACAGCTGGCAGGGCACAGTCAGAGCTGTGAGCAGCCCAGCACCTCCAGGCAGACGACGACGGCTGTGGGGCAGGTGAGTGGCAGCGCACAAAGGCTCTCCCTGACGTGGCTCATTTGTTCTGTTTCTGCTCAGCTCTGTGCCAGCAGGTCCACATGCGGATGCAAGTGGCCTTCATTGGCCCCTGTCCCAGCCCTGGGTTGACTGGGTTGGGCAGTAGCATGGCTCTGTCTTGTTAGGGCCCAGCACCCTGCTGGGGGCTTCCTGGCCATGACTGCAAATCCTCGGGAGGCCCAGCCAGGGCACAGTTCTCACCTGCTCTGTGTGTCTCCCTTGCATCTTCTGTAAATTGGACATGTCATTAATCTCCACCTCATAAGTCTTCATGAGAACTACTGAGGCCCTTAGAGCCAGCCAGTCCCAGCACTGAGTAAGGGTGATATATAGGGACTTATGATTCTGAACAGCTCTCAGGAGCTGGGACTGACACTCAGGCCCACCAGCCTCCCCACTGGGGATTGTCACCCATCTTGGGGGTCTGGGTAACCCACAAAAGGCCTGGGTCACTCGGGCAGGGGAGTCCTCTGCACCTGGGCTGGACTGTGTCCGACTCCGACTGGGCGGGTCTCTCTGGCAGCCCCCGGGAGGGCCGGACTTGCGGAGGTGGCTGCTTGTGCGGGGCTGGGCCATCCCGGAAGGGCAGAGCTGTAATGGCCTTGGCCGGGCAGCCCAGCCTCCATGCCCGACTTATCTGGGCCATGAAAACCTACAGCCACAATAAAGCAGAAGAGACTCGCAAGGAGTTGAATCAATCCCCTTTCAGCCCACACTCCTGGCTCCCAGAGAGGGTTGTAGAAGGGGGACATCCGGCCATGCTAGAAGGTGAGGTCTGCGCAGGTCTCCGCATCGCTCCCCCAGCACCCCTGGCCCCGAACGCGCAGGCTCACAGACGCAGCCTCCGTGGCCTTCCCCAGGTGAGAAGAGGGCCGTCGGGGAAGCAGCGTCTGGCATTCGCAGCCAGGACAGGCTCCACAGGTTCCGCTAGCCCTCTGTCATGAGGGAAGCCCACGAGAAACCGACGCCTGGCCTTTGGAGCCAGTCCCCAGCACCCAGTAAGGGTGATATATAAGGACTTGTGATTCTCGGTGGCCCCCAGGAGCTGGGATTGGCACTCAGGCCCGTCTGCCTCCCCACAGGGGACTGCCAACCCAGTGGGGGTCTGGGTAACCCACAGAAGGCCTGGGTCTCCAGTGGGGAGGGGCGATCAGGAACTGCACAGCACACTCAGGCTGTGCCTCACTGTCACTCACCTCCAAGGTGGCTCTGATTATCCTCATTTTATAGAAAACTGGTGACCAGAGAAGCCCAAAGAGCAGGTCCACATGCACCCAGGGTTCAAACACAGGTCATGTGGAGTCTCAGGGCCTACATGAGAATTCCAGAAACCTCACCACCATGGGACCTAAGGCCACCACCATGGGACCCACCCCTCTCTGAGCCTCAGCTTTAGGTTCTGGCCTGGGGGCTCTGACTGGTCCAGCCGGGTCAGCGGGCCGGCCAGGGGCCTGGGTGTCTCCAACGGTGCAGGCCATGGCGTGCCATGTGCTCGCTCATCCCTGACCGGCTCAGGTTGCTGCGAGGGAGAGGAGCAGAGACCCACTCAGCACCTACAAAGGGGCTTTATTACCTTGTTCCAAGGATTCCCAGGGCTAGAGCGGGCTGACTGGCTGGGGGAGCCGGGGAGCGCAGGCCTGGGCCTTCTGTCCTCTCCTCTCCTCAGTCAGCGATGAGTGTGGGACACAGGGGAATGAACGAGGGAAGAGGGCAGGTGGGATGGGGGGCAGAGAGGAGGGAGAGGAGGGAGGGGAGGAAGGAGGAAGGGCTAGCCCACCTGGTTTCGAGTGCCCTAGTTCCTCCTCCCACCAGGGAGAGACTTTGCTCAAGACCCTCTCTTGTCCCCTCCAAGCCTTGGTCTCCCTCATCTGTGAAATGGGGATATGTGGCCCCAACTCAGGGATATCTGGGGAGTAGGGAGCAGGTGTCTCATTTCCTTCCTGTTCCTTGGGGGCAGGGTGGGGCTGGGCTTTCCCAGAATGGGAGCGGGGTGTGTTTTGTCCTCAGTGGCTTCTAACGACCTTTCCAGTGGGCATCTCTCAGGTCTCCAGGCCAAGGGCCCCCAGAGCAGTGCCCTCCCCAGCCCCGGCCGCCAGCTGGGAGAGGGGGGCTGCCCTCCTGGGGCATCCGGGGGCCGGTCACTCCCTCCCTCATGTCACCCCTTGTCTGCAGGTGAAATGGTGTCCAGCCTGTGCCCACGTCAGAGAACACAGTCCATGAGCCCAAGTTCCTCTGTGTTGTTTCGAGGTGGGATCTGGGGCTGGCACCTGGGGACCCCCTGCCTGAGCTGCTGGGGCTCCGAGGGAATGGGGTACAGGCTGGCGCTGGGCCAAGGTCTCCTGACCACAAGCACCCAGGCCTGGGCTTGATCTTCTTGATTTCCACAGTCCTCTCAGTCTGCGGATCACCGTCCTCCGGAATCGGTCGGGTTCCCGCTGACCCCCACCTCTGCCTCTGCAGGCCCCTCGCTGTCTCTGGCTCTCCTTTCTGTTCCGGCTGCGTCTCTGCATCCCTTCACCCCCCCCCCCATATCTCTCTGGGCCATCGTGCCACATCCCCCTTCCTGCCTCACACTCTGGTCCCCACCCCCACCCAGTCGTCTCACAGGGACACCTGCGAAGAATTAGGAGCCCGACAGCGAGCATCAGCCTGAGTGGCAGGGATGATTTATGTCTCTGTGGGAGATCGTGCAGGTTTTCTTAATTATTTCACCCAATAGCACATGTCCTGGGGCTCTTGGGGCTTTTCTTGGACTTTCTGTCTTCTCCAAGTCTGGACTCTCACCTGAGCTGGACAGTTTGTTTTCATTTTTAGAGCAGCTCTCAGGCCCCCAGAGGCAGTCCTGCCCCACCCCCCCCCCCGGCCCCGCAAGCTTCCAGAGAGCATCTGCGGCTGGCCGGTGAGCCCTGGGAACCGGCCTGCCCGCCCCCTTCCCCCCTGCCCTTGGGTGGGGCTGCCTGAGCTCCTAGAGTCCTCTTACCCAGCGCTGCTGCAGACCCCCAGGTGGAGGGCTCGGAGCCAAACCTCCGGAAAAGGATGCAGCACCAAGCATTGCCCTAGAGGACCACCAGTAGCGGTTGTTCTCAGTGCAGCCTTTGGATAGCGCTTTCCATTTAGGCCACTCCCCTGGGTGTCATGGTCACAGGGACCTGAACCACTGTTGTCACCTTGGACAAGCTGCCATTCAAGCTTTTGCCTCCTTTTTTGTAAAATGAGGGTAACAAAGGTACCAGCCTCTCTCACAATGGTGGCTGCATCTAGAACACTTCACTACAGTGCCAGGACCAGGTCACACCCCCCACATGGATTAGCTCATTCTTCCTCACTGTGACCTTGTCAGGGGAAGGACTTGTACGTCCATTTCATGGATTGAGAGACTGAGGCTCAGAGATGCGAAATTATTTTCCTAGGACCCGAGAGTCACTGGAGAAGGTGGCAGAACCCAACCCCTCAGCAAGGCTGTTTTTTCATTATTCCACATGCAGGAGGCCCCTGATGTCTTCCACCCTTGCCCATCCCGTGACATTTTCCACTGCCGTGGACGTGTGCCACACAGTCTCCCAGCACACACTGGAGGAGGGAGCCTGGTTGCCCTGGCAGTTCTGCTTGTGGTTAAAATAGGGGGAGCTCACATTTCAGTTCTTTCTGGCTTGGAAAAGACCACTGGAAAAAATAACCCTCCCCACCCCCCAGTGACGTGTGTTCACAGCTTGTCAGTCCTGGCAGGCCAGAGAGCTCCCTGGAGGCAGTGGAGGAGCCGAGCAGTGGGCGGCAACCGTGCTGTGGAGCTTTCAGAGTCCAGCTCTGGTACAAGCCCCTTTTCCTGCAGAGTTCAGAGGGCCTCGGGGTCTGAGACTGGGTGCTCACAGGGCCCCAGGCAATAGCAGTGTATCTCATATACAGTGTGCGGTTGATAAATGTTGGTAGAACTGCAGAACAGCAGAGCCAGGGGTTGGGCTAAGAAAAATGAGATTCTTTCCATTGACAGGCCCCTAACTGAGGATTGTAGCTGAGTGGAAGAGCTCCATGTCATGGAAGAGCCTCAGGAAAGTGCCATTCTTTATGCTGGCCAACGGGACACTGAGGAAAAGGAGGCCTGGCCAAGGATGCTAGGTTAGCCAGAACCTGTAAGGTTCAAATAATAGAAATGCAAATCCAACTGTCTCAGGCAAAAAGGAAACACATTGATTAATGTAATAAAAAAGTATAAGGAATAGCTTCAGGTACAGCTGGATCCAGGCACTCTAATGTCATCAAAGAGCTGTCTCATTCTCTCGCTCAGCTTTCTTTGGCTTGGCTTCACTCTCTGGCAGATTATTCCAAGGAGCAGCCCTTGAGCAGCTCCAGGGCTACATCATGGACTGCAAACAAGCCCAGAGGCTGATGCTTACTGAGCATATCAGGCCATGTGCTCACATCCAAACTATTCGTATCAGTCAGGGAGTGGACTAATTGTTTCAGCTTAGCTCCCACCCTTCCTCTGGCGTGGAGGCAGCAGTGCGAGGCTACAAAGCCACAGGATGGAGTGCAGTTGTGGTGTGGTTGGCACCCCAAGTAAAAGCAACAGGTGATATCAGGAAAGGGGAACAAACACAGGGCTGCGTCCACCTTGACCAGGCCATGTCAGTGCCCTCTGCCTCCATTTCCTCAGAAACGAGAAGAGAGGGGCTCTAAGGCCCACTTGCCCAGGTGGGCTCTACATCTAAGCCCCCATGGCCTGGTGATCTTGGCATTTGCAGAGCACCAACTCCAGGCCAGGTGTAAGTTGTAAGGACTCAGGGGTGATGGGAAGACCCGAGCCGGGCTTCCAACCAGCCCCACTCACTTCAAGTTCAGTGAGCAAAATGGAAAAAGCACCAAAATAAAGACTGAAGCCCCTCCCCACACTTTGTGCTGCCCGGGCCCCCCTGGCCTGCTGCCAGCTCCTCCTCCTGCCCAGGGGACTTCAGCCAGGCTGTCCCCCAAGCCTGGAGGCCCTTCCATCTCAGGCATCATGGCCTCCTGCCTGCCTCATCCCTTTGAATCCGCCAAAGCCCATCCTCAGAGCCTTCTGCAGCGCTCCAGGTGGTTGCAGGCCTGGCCGAGGGATGCAGCCTCTTAACCACACATAAGGAAGATGACCTGTTCATGTTCTGTCCACTTGCCGGGGGAGCAGGGACAGTCCTCCACCCCTCGGGCCTCTCGCCAGGAAGGTGTGAGGGAGGCAGGAGGAGCCGCCGCAGCGAGCTCACCTTCTCGGTCATTCCACTGTGCCCTGCGGCGATGCCTCCCTTCCAGCCAGACTCAAGGCCGGGGCTGACAAACTCCGGGAAAGGAGGACCCAGAAGAGCCCAGGGAGGCCCAGCAGGGAGTCCCCAATCCGCGTAGTCCACGCCCGGCTCTCGGAAGCACGCACAGAGACGGTGGCTTTGGGAGAGCCAAGGTGCTCAGCACAGCCTGGGAAGACTCCGGCACAGGCCCCAGCGAAGGCGGGAGGAGTGTGGATGGCATCACAGGCAGTTCCCGCTGACTGAGTGGCCTCTGGAACAGCTCCTGCACTGTGGGTGACTCACCCCACTTCCCAGGGGTCAGTGAGAGACACCCACCATGCACTGAGGGATGCCGAGGCAGGGGAACTCGCGCCCCACCTTCCATCTGGAATTCTGGGGCAACGGCCTCCCTCAGTGGCCTGGCGGGTGGCCGTCTAGAGAGGCACGGTGGTGGAGGAGGTCGGGACAGAGGTGAGGTGGCACTCAGCCTCTGCAGAATCAGGGAGGCCTGGGGGGCAGCCACAGCTTTCCGGGGCTCCCAGGAGGGGAGGGGCAGGCAGTTCAGCGGGGATGTGCAGAGGGAAGGAAGCCAGCAGGTCTGTCACCCAGATGAACCCTGCCCCATGCCAGGATGTCACCAAAGCCACCCACCAGCATTGGACTTCCCCAGGGATAAAGGGAAAAGTGGGGGTAAGGGGGGTAGGGAGAGAGACCCCAAAACTCATCGGACAGTCCGGCAGCTACAGGTCAGGGAATCCCAAGTGCTGGGGCCCCTATTTAGGGCCGTTGATCGGTGTGTCTGTCCCTCTGCCAATACCTCACCGTCTTGGTCATCGTAGCCCTGTAGTAAGTCCTAGCACTGGGTGTGTGGTGCCTCCCACTTCATTCCTCCGTATCAAAGATTGTTTTCCACGTAAATTGCAGAATAAGCTTGTCTGTGTCTACAGAAACCTTGCAGAGATTTAATAGGAATGGCGCTGAAATTGTTACCAGTTTGGGCGGGATTGACATCTTTACTGTGCTGAGTCTTCCGACCTGTGGTCACCAGTGTCCCTCCAGTCGCGTAGGTCCTCTTTGATTGCCTCGATCGGCAGTTTTTAATTTTCATCATAGACTCTTATTTTTTAAATCTAAAAAAAGACACATATGGAGTTTCCAGGGTCACTGTGACTTTCTCGCTTTGTCCTTTTTCTCGCTGTCTTGCTGCAATCAGCACGCCGTCCCACCAAGGAAGCCTCACTGAGCTCTGGGTCAAAGCGATCCGCACTGAGTTGTCACCATGCACATACTTTACTCCCTTGTGGGGTGGGGAGCACGTCCTGCCGAGGCAGCCTGTCCTGACTGTGCCCACAAGAAAGTTCTCATGTAGAGAAGGTTTCTGCACCCAGAGGCCTGGCTCTACCCCCAGAACCATCTATCTAGAATTCCAATCCCTGATCATTTTTCTCCTTTGCAAATCTTCCCTCTCTTCTCTAAGCCTCGTCTGAGAGGACTGTGCTGGGTATCCCCCAAAGTTAGCTCCTGCGCTCTGCCTGGTGCCCACATCTCCTCCATCAGCTCCTGACACTGTCTCTGAAATACACACACACACACACACACACACACACACACACTTCTCTTCTTCCTTTCTCTTCCTCTCTGAGCCAATCCCACGTCCCTAGTTGCCTGCTCAGGGGTGACCGCTGAGGTCTGACCTACACCTGGCCAGAGACAAAGCACCTTGTAACTGCCCCCATGTGTCCCAAGTGAACTCTGGGATGGATTGAAACAAACTCTTCTCTTTCAGGCTACTGTGACAAGTGCAGGGAGGAGCAGGGAAGCGTCCATGCTTAGCAGTCTAAACCCCAGTCCATCTTTTCAGGTTATGGTAGTGAGGCCAGGCTCTATGGGACAGTGGTGTCACCAAGGCGACCCTGGATCAGTGGAATTGGCCAGTGTTCTGGACCTCGTAGATGACACCACTGCTTGTGTCCAGTAACTGGTGACCGGGCAGCAGAGGGTGTGGAGGCTTTGCTGGCTTCACTGCCTGGATCGTGAGACCCTGAGCAAGACACTTGTCTTTCTGAGCCTCTGTTTCTTCCTCACAGCATAGGGTGCTAAGACCTACCTCCCATGGAGCTGGTGTACTTTGTGGAAATCAGAAACAACACCCAGCACCAAGACTGGAACGTGGTCACGGCGCTGTAACCACAATCGTCATTAGTGTTTTGGAGGGAGGCCACCCAGCTTTGTGGCTCCCTGGCTCTCTGAACCCGCTCACTCATGTGGCTCCTTAAAGAATGGTTTGTGGTGGTTCCTTCCTCAGATGAGAACAGCACCAGGGCTGTGATTTCTATTTGCCTCGCATCTCACAGAAGTGCTGACTTCTTCAATCCAGCACGCCCAGGCCCTGGGGCTGAGCCGGGAAGAGTGATGTGGGGGGTGGCACGAGGTGCGCAGGGGCACCCGTCTGCTCAGGTCCCACAGTGTCCTTGGACCCCCACCACCTAGCCACACTCCCGGTCCTTTGGAGACCCAAGGCAAGGCTTGACTGTTTCAAGAAGGGAGGCCACACCCTCGGCCCAGAGAGAGGATAACTAGCGAGACTCCAAGCTGGCCGTCTGATCCAGGGGCTACCAGCCACAGGGGGCGACTGACCCCTTGGAATGTAACATGTCCAGATCGACGTGTGCTGAGAGTGTAAAATCCACGTTAGATTTCAAAGACTTTGTGCCAAAAAAGGAATATAAAAAAACTCACTAGTCATTTTTATATTGATTGTATGTTGAATGATAATATTAATATAATATATATATTTGGTTAAATAAATTGTATTATTAAAATTCATTTTGATGATATTTTTTCACTTTAAAAATGTGGCTACTGGAAAATTTGAGATGACGTACATGACTTGCATTTACAGCTTGTGTTTCTCTCGGGCAGTGCCTCGCCAGACAGCCTGCCCAATAGGGTATGGCTGGCTTTAGAGACATGGTCCTGGGAGGCCAGGGTCCTTCTCTTCCTTGCTCCCAGGGGCTCCTGCAGCATCCTCACCATCTTAGCCCCCCTGCCCTGGTATGCATACAATCCAGAATCATCGGAACATTTCCATGTCCCACACATCTTTGCATTCCCACCACCCGGCACCATGTGCACGGTACCGCAAGCACATGGAGCACTTTTGTGCAACTTGGGGAAAGGAGTTCCTTATTCAAGTTACTTTATTGGTGTCCTCCAGAAAATCAGCACAATAAACATGCAAATCTATGTTACCTACCATGGGAATGATTCGCTTGGGATATAGCACCCTTGTGCAGTGTGCAACCTGTCCAACCATATGCGGCATCCCTGCCAGTAGCTATTTAATAGATATTATTTAGAGAGATAATTGAAGAAGAGAGAATAGGACCTGCTACCCCCTCTTGATGTTTCTGGGCTGAGGCAACACCTCTTCTCCAATGAAAGAGATTGTTTCTTTCAGGCAAGAGGCCACTTCTCAGGATTGCGGCCCCAGCCTCAGTACCCACCATGTGAAAACCATGTCGATATAGCACCATGACCCCAACATTCCTTCAGAAAATTCACAGAGCTATGGGCAGAAGGTAAACACCTACTGATGCTTCAAGCTCAGCCTAAGGCTCTCTTCTGTGAAGAAAATGCCCCTCTGGGCTGTTGATGTCCCAGAGGGCCCCAGGGAAGGGGAGCTTGGAGTCGAACCTGAGGTCATTACCTTCTGTGTTGAGGGACCGTTGCTCTGTTGAGGGACGGGTGTTGGACAGACTGGGGTAGGGTGCTGGCGTGCTGCTACCAGGGAGTGCTGGTGCACATCTGCTTAGAATAATTAACGCTTCTCGGCGCGTCTGACTCACAGGGCAGCATCCACACAGAGGCGGAGGATGAAATAAGCCAGGAGGGCTGGGAGGGTCCGACTGGCCACTTCCATGGCCAGCTCTGTGTCTCACCCCCAAATGTCCTGCCTGCCCTTGATGGGCTTTGTTGGCTGGTTATAGAAACATGTAGGTATTTACCCATCTGTGTCAGGGCGTGTTTTCATCCCATGCTGCCTCAGTTTCTCACAACTACTAAGTATACCTTTTATGTTTTTTAAATGATGAGTGCCCTTGATGAGTTCCCTTGTTTGACACTTTTCTGTTACGGGGAAATTTTCTCTTCAGTCCCCAGAAAAATGTAAAAGATGGGTGTTTTGTTTGTTTGTTTATTCATTTTTTCTTTTATTTTAAACAATTTTCATATTTCCCCACATCTGAGTCTGGTGGCTTCTACAGAGCCATAGGAAGTGAGTGAGGGGCCCAGGCCAAGGGCATCAGAACAATTCTCAGCCCGGTTTTCCAGAGCTCCTTGTGGTTCCTTTAACCAAATGGATGTTTTGTGGAGAGTTAGGTTATTTTGTACAGTAAACAATTATTTTTTTCTTTTCCTTTTAGCCACTTAATGTGGTATCATGAAAGGAAGATCGACTTCTTAATGAAAAAAAGCTGAGATGGGAGAGGGTGGTGTCCTCCAGAAAATCAGCACAATAAACATGCATATCAGGAGCACTTCCAGGCTTACATAAGTAACATTCCTGCTGCATAAACATCTTGGCAAATCTAGAGACTGAATCCCCATCCCACACTGCTGGCCCGAACCAAGCTCTGTATAACATTAAAAAAAAAAAAAAATCCCATTGATGGTAACATTTTTCTGTCCAGAAACAAGTCATTAGTTTGCACAAAGGAATCCAAATGCATCTGCTGAGTTCCCCAAAGTTCTAGTGGAAAATATTATCTAGAGAAAAAGCAAGTGAGGAGTCAGTGTGGAGGATTGTGATTTCTTAAGAGTGAAATGGAGAGAAATGGCACTTAAACCCCATGAAGTTCCTGTAAGTGCAAAATTGTGAACCCCAACCTAAATTAAACCATCCTAATTTGGCAAATGTCAATGAGAGAGTTTGAAGAAAATAATAATCATTTTTAATGAATCATTAACTTCACTTGAAAATTTTAACCAAAATTGAACCCTGACATTTTTATCTAACTCTTGAAATGATATGAAATTGAAGTATGCAATTTGTGGGCTTGGGAGACCAGCTCTTCTGTGATATGTACATACAAATGTTTTCATATTAATTTTTGTTCCCAAGGAAAGATGGGACTCAGAGAACACTATCTGCCTCATAACATATTATCCATGCCATTCCAGTTCCAAGAAGTGGTAACACCAAGTTGTGAGGAAGAACTATTTCTTCTTTCTAAATGTTTGAGGCATAAAAACAGTAATATACCAATAAAACCAGTTTCCATGGTTCCTAAGCTACAAAGAATATTTGCATTTCTTTCTTGAATTCCCACAAGTAATAACTCTCTAGAAGTGGCCCCTCTAAAGTCTTGTTCAGAAAGTCTGAACAGACCAATTATCATAGAAGTAATGGAGAAAGTAATTAGAGCTCCCCCCAGTACCCACAAAGGGCATCAAGCCCAAATAATTTCTCAGTGCTTCTCACACTATTCTGCAGCATAGAAAAAGGAAAACTTTTAATTATTAACAAAGCCAAAAATATTATTGGTTTGAAAACCTGACAAAGAGTTTAGCAAAATTTAAAGCTACAGATCAATCTCACTTATTAATATTGATATGAAAATATTATAGAATATCTAAGCAAATAGAATCCAACAACATATTAAAAATAATACATTATGAGAAAATGATGTTTATTCCAGGAATGTAAGTGTGGTTTTTTAATATAGAAATCTAGTAATATAATTCATCATGTTAATAGAGATAAGGAAAAATAACAAGATCATCTCCAAAGATGCAGACAAGACACTTGAGAAATTCAATGCTCATTCATGCTAGAAGTATTTTCCCACTGAAATCAGGACCAAGACAAAGATGCCCACTGTCACCATTACTGTATAAAGTCATATTGGAAGTATTAAGCCAAAGCAATAAAACAAGGAAAATAATTAGAAACAGAACAATTTGAAAAGAAATAATAACAAAAGAAAGTCTGTCTCTGCAGGCGATGTGATTATATATTAGGAAAGCTCCAAAGAATCAATGGAAAAACTAATACAAACAATAAGACAATTCAGTAAAGTAGCAGGATGTAAAATCAATACACAAGAGCAATAACCTTCATATCTGTAAACAAAAGCCATCTAGAAGAAACAATGAATGAGAAGATCTCATTCATGATAGGGAGAAAAAGAAAACCTTAGTGTCAACTTAATGAGAAATGTCCAAACCTATTCAAAGAAAATATAAAAGTTTTATGAAAGATACAAAAGTCTAATTGAAGAAATGGAAAGATATGCCATGTTCATGGACAGGAAATAATAATAAAAATCCAGCACCCCTTCATAATAAAGACCCTTAGCAAACTGGGCATAGGAGGAACATACCTCAAAATAATAAAGCCATATATAACATACCTGCAGCCAACATCACACTGAATGAGGTAAAGTTGAAAGCATTCCCACTAATATCTGAAATGTGACAAGGATGTCCACTTTTACCACTTCTATTCCTAGCCAGAGCAATCAGGCAAGAGAAAGAAATAAAGGGCACGTAAATTAGAAAAGAGGAGGTCAACCTATCCCTTTTTGCCGATGATATGATCTTACGTCTAGAAAATCCCAAAGACTCCTTCTAAAGACTCCTAGAATTAATAAATGAATTCAGTAAAGTCTCAGGTTACAAAATTAACATACACAAATCAGTAGCATTGCTATACACTAATAACAGCCAAACTGAGAATCAAATCAAGAACTCAATACCATTTACAATAGCTGCAAAAACAAACAGAAAACAACTAGAAATATACTTAACCAAGGAGGTGAAAAGTCTTTACAAGGAAAATTACAAAACACTGATGAAAGACATTGTTGATGACACAAATGAAAAATCATTCTATGCTCATGGATTGCAAGAATCACTATTGTTAAAATGTCTATATTGTCCAAAGTGATTTACAGATTCAGTGCAATTCCCATCAAAATATCAACATTGTTTTTCACAGAATTGGAAAAAAAATCCTAAAATTCATATGGAATCAAAAAAGAGCCTGAATAGCTATAGCAATACTAAGCAAATGAATAAATCTGGAGGCATCTCATTACTCACTTTCAAATTGTACTACAAGGCTATAGTAACCAAAATGGCATGGTACTGGTATGAACACGGACACGTAGATTGACGGAACAGAATAGAGAACCCAGAAATAAAACCATATACTTACAACCAACTGATCTTTGACAAAGCAGAAAAAAACACACATTGGAGATGCCTTGTTCAACAAATGATGCTGGGAGAATTGGAGAGCGACATGCAGAAGAATGAAACTGTATCCCTATCTCTCAACATAGCCAAAAATTAACTCAAGATGATTAAAGACTTAAATGTAAGACCTAACATCACAAAAATTCTGGAAGAAAACAAAACATAGGAAAACTCTTCTGGACATTGGCCTAGGCGAAGAATTTATGACTAAGACCCCAAAAGCAAATACAACAAAAATAAAAATAAATAAACGAAACTTAATTAAACTAAAAAGTTTCTGCACAGCAAAAGAAATAATCAACAGAGGAAACAGACAACCTACAGAATGGGAGAAAATACTTGCAAACTATACATTAGAATGCAAACTATACATTCTAATATCCAGAATCTACAATGAACTCAAAAAAAAAAAAAAAACTCATCAAGAAAAAACAAATAATCCCATTGAAAAGTGAGCCGAAGACATGAACAGACCTTTTTCGAAAGAAGACATACAAATGGCCAATGAATATATGAAAAAATACTCAACATCACTAGTCAGGGAAATGAAAATTAAAACCGCAATAAGGGCCGGGCGCGGTGGCTCACGCCTGTAATCCTAGCACTCTGGGAGGCTGAGGCAGGTGGATCGCTCAAGGTCAGGAGTTCGGGACCAGCCTGAGCAAGAACAAGACCCCGTCTCTACCAAAAAATAGAAATGATCTGGACAACTAAAAAAATATATATATATAGAAAAAATTAGCTGGGCATGGTGGCGCATGCCTGTAGTCCCACCTATTCAGGTGGCTGAGGCAGTAGGATTGCTTGAGCCCAGGAGTTTGAGGTTGCTGTGAGCTAGGCTGATGCCATGGCACTCACTCTAGCCAGGGCAACAAAGCGAGACTCTGTCTCAAAAAAAAAAAAAAAAACCCGCAATAAGATACCACCTTAACCTTGTCAGAATGAACATTAATAAAAAGTAAAAGAAAGCAACAGATGTTGGCATGGCTATGGTAAAAAGGAAATGCTTATATACTGTTGGTGGAAATGTAAATTAGTACAGCCTCTACGGAAAACAGCATGGAAATTTCTTAAAGAGCTAAAAGTAGATCTACCACTTGCTTCAGCAGTTCCACTACTGGGGATCTGCTCAAAGGAAAAGAAGTCATTATATCAAAAAGACACCTGCATTCATATGTTTCTTGCAGCAAAATTCACAATTGCAAAGATATGGAACCAACCTAAGTGTCTACCAACTGATGAGTGAATTGAAAAATTTGGTGTATATAAATCATGGAATACTACTCAGCCATTAAAAAGAATGAAATGATGTCTTTTGCAACAACTTGAATGTAATTGGAGGCCATTATTCCAAGTAAAGTAATCCAGGAACAAAAAAACCAAATGTCACATATTCTTACTTATAAGTGGGAGCTAAGCAATGAATATGCATGGTCATAACAAAGTGACTTAGTGGACATTGGGGACTCAGAAGGGGAAGGATGGAAGGGGATTGCAGGATGAAAAATTGCCTATTGGGTACAATGTACACTATTCAGGTGATGGGTAAATTAAAAGACTTCTCACTATGCAATGCATAGACTTCTCCATTATGCAATTAAAAGATGGGTAAATTAAAAGACTTTATTATGCAACTTCTCATCCATGTAACAAAAAAACCACTTGTACCCTTTAAATCCACTTAAATAAAAAATAAATAAATAAATAAAATTATGGAAGTTTTAAAAAAACTTCTAACAGATTTAGAAGGAAAAAAATGATACACAAAAATCATAATTACATAGCAACTCAAATGTCCACAAATAGGGTTGTATTAAGGATTCAAACTATAGTACTCCTGTTCAATGGAGAACTATGCAAGTGTTAAGAGGAATGAGGAATATTTTTATGCATTACTAGAGACAGTATTCATAATATATTATTATGTGAAGAAAAATAATTGAAGGATAAAATTTTAAAACTAAATATATATATGGTTACCAGCTGGAAAAGGAAGGGACATGACAGAACAGAAAGGCACAGCAACTGACATCTCTGAATTTACTTTTTCTCGCAGATTTAACTTTGGTGCAATGTAAATGTTTAAAAAATATAAACATAAAATACAAGGAACACTTATAAAGTAATTTATGAAAACAGAAAATCAAATTGAAACAAATAAATCTATTGACTTGTTGTCTTATCCATACAGAGGGGTATAATTGAAAAATGGCTTTAAAACATAGTAATTTGATTGAACATTTCTTGCGGGGTATATCCCAAAGTCAAAAAAATAACTGCAAGAAATCTTAACAGTTATTAATCATGTTGGTAGAAATAATTTTGAAATTGATATTATGAAGCTAATATATATGCTAGCATTATATAAATAAGTAATTATTACTGTTAGGAATCAAAATTTTAAGTATAAGACAAAATAGATACAATGTAAAATATTTGTAAGCCTCAATTTGAATTTGAAGATTTCAGAATAAACTAATAATGTGTTTCATTTTAAAAAATGTGTTTCCTTGTTCTTTTCATTCATAACAGCCTATAAACAATGACCAATCAAGGAGTAATTAACACCACTAATACCTACATTTCGGTCTCTAAATTCCATTTCCCACCAAAAGAAACCAGGCTCCTTGAGGAAACGGCTGAATCCTGGTGTTGTGTAGGAAATGTACAAGAAAAACCTGGAATATCTTGTCAAACCTGGGAACAAGGATGTAATCATGGACTGCGAGGGTTGAGTCAAAAGGACTCAGGAGCCAACTTGAGAAGGCTCCCACCGGTCAAAGGTACTACAATTTAAGCACCAAGAAGAAGAGTGATTACAATGGACTGAAGCATACCAAATATGTTTAATCCAAGAGACCATAATGATAAGTAAACAAACAAAATGAGATAAAACCCCGAACTTACTTTTGCCTTTATCGGCTGATAGAATGCCAAGTCATTATTCTGAAATTGGTAAACAAAGGGGAAAAAAATCAAACATTTACCCTGTCTTCCCCATAGACACTGTACCTCAGGGTAGCCAAGTTGTTGATGAAAGGAAATGTCTCTTTGTGTGGAAGTATTTCAGCTAACATTTAAAGAAGGAATGATAGAAGAGCATTTTGGAAACTCTAATGATCATCGATGTCTGATAACAACCATTAGATGAAGAACTGATAGGGAACTTTATAATGGCAGGGCTGAAAAAGTACTTGAAGAGCTAATGGCTGAAAACTTACCAAGTTTGGCAAGAGAAGTCTATAGATTTAGGAAGTAAAATAAATGACAAACAGAACAAACCCAAAGAAAGACATGTCAAGACACATCAAAATAAAACTGTTGAAAACTAAAGTCCAAAAACAAAACAAAAAAAAAAAATGTGCAAGTGGCAGGGAAAACACTACCACCTTATCTATAGGGGAAAACAGTTTGAATGACAGCAGATTTCTCCTTGGAAACCATAGAGGGCAGAAGGAAGTGGCATAATATTTTTCAAGTGCTGAAATAAAGGAACTGTCAACCTAGAATCCTACACCCAGTGAAAATATCCTTAGGATTGAAGGGGAAATCACAACATTTTCAGATGAAGGAAAACTAAGAGAATTGTCATCAACAGATCTAACCTAATGAAATGGATAAAGGAAGTTATCCAAATAGAGATAAAATGATGAAAGAAGGATTCTTAGAACATCTGAAAGGAAGAAAGGACATGGACAAAACAAAATTATGACTAAATAAAAGAGATTTTCCTCCCCCTCTTGAGCCTTAAAAAAAAATAAAACTGTCTGATGTGGTTCTAAACACATGTAGAGGAAAATTTAGTACAATTATATTACAAATGGGAGAAGGTTAAGGGGTATAAATGGAGGCAAGATTTCTATGCTTGAATTAACTGGTAAAATTGCAATATCAGTAGAATGTGATAAGTTGTTATCACTAAAAATTATACAAAGAGATACATTCAAAAACACTATACATAAATCAAAGTGGAATTCTAAAAAATGTTCAAGTTACCCACAGGAAGGCAGGAAAAGAAAACAGAGAAACAAAAAACACAAAGAACATACAGAAAATAAAAAAATGAAATGGGAGATGTATGCCTTAACAAATAATAATTCTGTTAAATGTAAATAATCTAAATATACCAATTACTGGCAGAGATCAGCAGAGTCTATTGAAAATGATCCAGATGACTTCTGGTTTCTGGTTCTACATGTAAGAAGATTGAAAGTCACCATTTCATCCTAACAACAAGTAAAAAGCTGAACAGACTGAAGAAAAATCAACAAGTCTTCTAGGCTCCATAAGACAGGTGATAACACTGGGCAAATTGCTGCCCCTGAGATTGGAGAGACAGACAGGTAAATGCATACAGTCATTGCTAACCAGAGCCGAGACTCATGAGCAAAAACCACATTGGAAACCAGTGCTGGGTAGGAAAACCTGAACTGCAATTGACAAATTGCTGGAGGCTTCATGTGGACAAGTCTGAAAGTTAAAACTCCATAGAATCCAGTGGTGGTATAGGGGAGGGGTGCACAATTTTGTAAGATTTACCTCCAGGAGCTCCCACCGGTATCTCATAGTAAATATCAGAGAAACATCCCCTCATGCTTCCAGAAGAGAACAGTCAAAAGAAACCATTTCGAAATAAGCCAGAGCATGCTGTTCTTAACAAGGTCTGCCCTCAGGAGAAACTAATTAACCAGGGCCTGCACTACTGGGGTATTATCAGAGACTAACTGACCCAGAAGACGGGAAATACCCAACTCCAGTCAGCACTAGTCTTCTATGTGGGAGAAGGGAAATACCCAATTCCTGCCCACTCTAGCCTTCCATGTGGGAGAAAGGAAATACCCTACTTCATCCCACTCAAACCATCCTCTCCCACCTAAGGGGGGAGGGGGAAAAAAAACCTCAAGAAACACTTGTGAAGTTCTAAGTACAGAGGCACATGCTCACTAAAAAGCTGAGACCTAATCACAGGACTCCAGAATGCTTCCCCTCCCCACACACCTCACCACCACATTACTAAAGACCTATTTACAGCATTTCATTTTACCTGGTGCATCATGTCCGGCTATTAAGAAAAAATTACAAAGCATACCAAAAGACTGAAAAACACAAATTGAAGAGACAGAGCAAGAATCAGAACCAGACATGGCAAGGATGTTGAAATTATCAGACCAGGAATTTAAAATAATTATGATTAACATGCTAAAAGCTCTAGTGGACAAAGTAGGCAGCATGCAAGAACGGACGGGCAATGTAAGCAGAGAGATGGAAATCCTAAGAGAGAACCCAAAAGAAATGCTAGAGATCAGAAACACTGCAAGAGAAATGAGGAATGCCTGTGATGGGTTTATTAGTAGTCTATCAAAAGAAGAGAAGTGGGAACAGAAGAAATATTTGAAACAGTATTTCCCCCAAACTAATACTGAGCACCAAACCACAGACCCAGGAAGATCAGAGAATACCAAGCAGGATAGATGCCCAAAACATTACATCTAGGCACAACATTGTCAAACTACAGAAAATCAAAGATAAAGAAACAATCCTGAAATAAACTGGAGGGGGAAAAACACCTTGCCTACAGAAGAGTAAAGATAAAAATTACCTCCAAGTTCTCCTCAGAAAAACATGCAAGCAAATAGAGAATTGAATGAAATATTGAGTGTTGAAAACAAAACCACTACCAACCTATGATTCTGTACCCTGCAAAATTATCCTTCAACAGTGAAGGAGAAATGACCTTCTACAACAAACAAAAATTGAGGAAATTTGTTGCCAGTAAACCTGCTTTGCAATAAATGTTAAAGGAAGTTCCTTAGAGAGAAGAAGAAGAATATAGTTTAGGAACTTGGGTCTATGTAAAGAAAGTAAAAGCATTAAAGAAGGAACAGGTGAAGGTGAAATAAAAACTTTTATTTTTCTTATCCTTAATTGATCTAACAGATGACAATTATTCAAAATAATAATAGTAACAATGTATTATTTATATATGCACTTACATATAAGTGAAATGAATGACAGCAATGATATAAGGAATGAGGAGGAACTGAGATTATTTTGTTACTGTGAGGTAAGTATTTATACTACCCATGAAGGGGTATAGTGTTATTTGAAAGTAGACTTGGGTTAGTTATAAACTTATATTTCAATCTCTAGGAAAATACTAAAAAAAGTAAAAAAAGAAGTATAATTGATACACTAAGAAAGGAGACAAAATGGAATAATATATAATGCTCAGTTAAAATCACAAAAAATAGAGAAAGAGTGGAAGACAAAAATGGAAACAAAGAAAAAATGCAAAAAATAGAAAACAGTATGAAATATGATAAATATTAATCTAACTATATCGATAATCATTTTGAATGTCAATGGCTAAAATACATCAATTAAAAGACAGTCATTGTCAGAATGGATCAAAAAACAAGCTCTAACCATACGTTGTCTATAAGAAATCCACTTTAAACACAAAGATATAGATCGATTAAAAGAAAATGAATGAAACAAATATACTACAGTAATACTAATCAAAAGAAAGCAGGAGTAGCTATATTAATTTTAGAAAGAACAGATCTCAAAGCAAGGAAAGTTATCACAGATAAAGAAGGGCATTACATAAGGATAAATGGATCAGTTCTCTAAGAAGACATAGCAATGCTTAATGTGTATGCACCTAACAACAGAGTGTCAAACTATGTCAGGCAAAAACTGATAGAATTGCAAAGAGAAATAGATGGATCTGCTATCATAGTTGGAGATTTCAAAACACTCAATCAGAAATGTTCAGATCCAGCAGGCAGAAGATCGATAAGACATAATTGAACTCAATAACACCATCAACCAATTGGATAGAATTGATATCTATAGACAACTTCATTTAACAAGAGCAGAACACACATTCTTCTCAAGCTCACATGGAACATTCACTGAAGTAGACCACATTCTGGGCTATAAAACGCACTTTAACAAATTTTTTTAAAAATAGGAATCTTTCAGTGTCTACTTTCAGATCACAATGTAATTAAACTAGAAATTAATAACAGAAAGATCCCTGGAAAATCCCAAAATACATGGAGATTAATCAACATTACTAAATAATACATGGGTCAAAGAAATCTCAAGAAAAATCTAAAACTATTTTGAACTAAATGAAAATAAAAACACAACTCATCCAAATTTGTGAGATGCAGTGAAAACAATGCTTAGAGGAAAATTTACAGCATTGAATGCATATATTAGAAAAGAAAATCTAAAATCAACAATCTAAGTTTCTACATTAGGAAACTAGAAAGGGAAGAGAAAATTGAATTGAAAGTAAGCAGAAGAAAAGAAATCCTAAGAATTAGACCAAAAATAAACTAAATTGAAAACAAGAAATCAGTAGGAAAAAAAAAAACAATGAAACTAAAAGCTGGTTGTCTGAAAAAACTAATAGAATTAATAAGCGTTTAGCCAGGCTAACTAGGAAAAACAGAGAGGACAGAAATTACTAGTATCAGACATGAAAGAAGGAGCATCACTACGGATCTTACGGACATTAAAGGGTAACAAATAAATATTACGAACAACTCTATGCCCACAAAGTTGATAACCTAGATAAAATGGACCAATATCCTGAAAGAAACAAGCTGCCAAAACTCACTCAAGAAGAAATAAATAATCTTAATAGGCCTCTATCTGTTAAAGAAATTGAGCCAATAATTAATTACCTCCAAAACAGAAAGCGTCAAGCCCAAGTGGATTCACTGGTGATTTCCACCAAGCATTTTAGAAAGAAATTAAACTAATTCTCTACAATCCCTTTCAGAGGATAGAAACAGAGGAAATACTTCCTAGCTCATTCTTTGAGGCCATCATTACCCTAATACCAAAACCAAATAAAGACATTACAAGAAAAGTAAACCACAGATCTATGTCTCTCATAAAAATAGATGTAAAATTCCTCAGCAAAATATTAGTAAATCAAATCCAACAATAGATAAAAAGAATTATACACCACAACCAAGCGAGACTTATTCCAGGTATATAAGCCTGATTCAACATTTAGAAATGATACAATCCACTACATCAACAAGATAAAGAAGGAAAATCCCATGATCATATCAATAGATGCAGAAAAAGCATTTGATAAAATCTAACACCCAGCCATAATAAAAATTATCAGTAAACTAAAAATAGAGGGGAACTTCTTCAACTTAATATATTCACAAAAAGCCTATGGCTAACATTATACCTAAAGATGACAGACTCAAGACTGAGACCAAGTACAAGGTCATGTCCCCTCTTATTACTTCTTTTCAGCACCATACTGGAAGTCTTTGGTAATGCGTTAAGACAAGAAAAGCAAATAAAAGTTATATAATTTGGAAAGAAGAAATTAAACTGTCTTTCTTCACAGATGGCATGATTGTCTATGTTAAAAAATCTTTGAAAATTGACCCCCAAGTGATTATAGCATGGTTGCAGGATATGGCTTAATATGCATAATTCAATAGATCCCCTACATACCAGCATGAACAAGTTGAATTTGAAATTTAAAATATAATACCATTTATATTAGCACCCCTCAAAAGTTATAAATCTAATGAAATATATACAAGATCTATATGATAAAAAGTACAGAACACAGATGAGTTAAATCAAAGAACTAAGTAAATGCAGTGATATCCATGTTCACAGACAGGAAGATTCAATATTGTCAAGATGTCAATTCTTTCTAACTTGATTAATAGATTCAGTGTAATTCCAATCAAAATCCCAACAAGTTTACATGGAAAGGCAAAAGACCTAAAACAACCAACACAATATTGAAAAAGAACAAAGTTAGAAGACTGACACTATCCAACTTTAAGACTTTAAGACTTACTACAGTTATCAATACAGTGTGGTACTGTTGACAGAATATGCTAATAGATCAACAGAACAGAATAGAGAACCCAGAAATAGACCCACACAAATATAGTTAGCTAATATTTGACAAAGAAGCAAAGGCAATACACTGAAGCAAAAATAGTCTTTTTAACAAATGGTGCTGAACAACTGGACATTCACATGTAAAAAAATAAATGTAGACACAGACTTTATACCTTTCAGAAAAATTAACTCAAAATGGACCACTGACCTAAATGTAAAATACAAAATTATAAAACTGCTAGAAGATAACATGGGAGAAAACTAGATGACCTTCGATTTGATAATGACATTTTAGATATTAGCTTGAAACACCAAATGCACAATCCATGAAAGAAATAATTGATAAGCTGAACTTGATTTAAATAAAAAACTTGTGCTCAGCAATGTCAAGAGACATTGATAAGCCATAGAATGTGAGAAAATATTTGCAAAAGAAAAATCTGATAAAGGACTCTTATCAACAATATACAAAGAACTCTCAAAACTTGACTATAAGAAAACTAACAGCCCAATTAAAGATGGGTTTTAACAGATACTTCACCAAAGAAGATATACAGATGGCAAATAAGCATATGAAAAACTGTTCCATATCACACATCATCAGGAAATGCAAATTGAAATAACAGTGAGGTATCACTACACACCTATGAGAATGGCCAAAATCCAAAACACTGACAATACCAAATGCTTGTGAGGATGTGGAGCAACAGAGACTCTTACTCATCATTAGTAAGAATGCAAATGGTACAGCCACTTTGGAAGACAGTTTGGCAATTTCTTACAAAACTAAACATACTCCTACCTATAATGTAGCACTCATGCTCCTTGATATTTATCCAAAGGAGTTGAAAATTTATGTCCACAAAAAAACCTGCACACTGATATTTATAGCAGCTTTGTGCATTATTGCCACAACTTGAAAGCAACCAAGATGTCTTCCAGTGTGTAAATGGATAAGTGAATTTTGGTACATTCAGACAATGGAATATTATTCAGCACTAAAAAGCAATGAACTATCGAGCCATGAAAAGACATAGGGAAACCTTAAATACATGTTATATAGAGAAAGAAACCAATCTGAAAAGGCTACATATTGTATGATTTTAACTATATGATATTCTGGAAAAGGTAATATTATGGAGACAGTAAAAAGATCAGGAGTTGCCAAGATGTAGCAGGGAGGAAGGGAAGAATAGGTATAACACATCTGATTTTTAGGGCAGTGACAATACTCTGGATGATACTATCCTGGTGGATACATGTTATTATACGTTGTCCAAACCCATAGAATGTATAACAGAAAGAGTGATTCCTGAAGTAAACTATAAACTGGATGGTCATATGTGTCAATGTAAGTTAATAAATTGTAACAAATGTACCCTCTGGCAAGGAATACTGGTACTGGGGGAGATTATCTATGTTTGGGGGCAAAGAGTATGTAGGAAATCTCTGTACTGTCCTCTCAATTTTGCTGTGAACCTAAAACTTCTTTTAAAAAATAGTCCTAAAAATTAAACAACAGAAAAAACCATAATTCAATTATATGCTGTCGAAAAGAAATTTACTTCCAATATAACAATATAGGCAGGTTGCTTATATAACAATATAAGCAAAAGGATTTTTTTAAAAAAAGATATATCATGCAAACATTAACAGAAATCAGGAAGGGTTATATTAATAAAAGATAAAGCAGATATCAGAAAAAAAAAGAAGAGACAGACAGAGATATTATAAAATGCTAGAAATGTCAATCCACCAAGAAGACAGTAATCTTAGATGCGTACGCACCTGACAACAAAGCCATAAGCTATGTGAGCCAAAAACTGATAAAACTGAAAAGAGAAATAGACAAATCCACAGTTATAATTGGAGACTTGAATACTATACTTCAATACTAATGTCTCTCAACAATTTATGAAAAATCTAGAAAGAAAGTCAGCAAGTATAGAGAAGACCTTGAAAACACCATCAGCCAACAAGATCTAAATGACATTCATAGAACAATTTGCTCAACAATAGAATATGTATTCTTTTCAAGTGTCCACAAAACATATACCAATATAGAGCATATCCTGGGCCATAAAAAAAGTTAACAAATATAAAAGAATTGACTCATATGGACTGTATTCTCTAACCGCAATGGAATCGAACCAGAAATTGAAAACAGAAAAATAACAAGAGAATCTCGAAACACTTGGAAACTAAAAAACATATATTTAAATAACCCATGGGTCATAAACAAAGTCTGAAGAAAAAAATTTAAAAATATATTGACATGAACCAAAAATTAAAATACAACATCCAAGTTTCAGACACGCAGCTAACAATGCTGAGAGAGAAATGTATAACACTAGATGCGTGTATTAGGAAAGAGGAAAAGTCTCAAATCCTTAATCCAGTTTCTTACCTCAAGAATCTAGAGAAAGGAGAGCAAAATAAATCCACAGGAAGCAGAAAGAAGGAAATAATAAAGATAAAAGCAGAAATTAATGAAATTGAAAACAAAATAGAGAAAAGCCAACAAACAAAGAGCTGGTGCATTGAAAAGATCAACAAAATTGACAAATCTCTAGGGAGATTGAAAAAAGGGGGGGATGCAAATTATCAATATCGAGAATGAAACTGGGAATATCACTACAGACCCTGCAGACAATATGTGGATAATAAGGGAATACTAAGAAGAATTCAACATGCATCAATTTGAAAACTTACATAATATTGACCACTTCCTTAAAAAATATAAATTATCACAACTCACCCAATATGACATACATCATTTGAATAGTCCTATAACTCTTAAGGAAATTTAACTTATAGTTTAAAAGTCTCCTCCTCTCCTCAAAGAAAAGTCTCCGGGCACAGGTGGTTTCACTGAAGAATACTACCAAACTCTTACAGAAAAATTAACACCAATTATACACAATCTCTCCCCAAAATTAGAAGAGTTTAGAACACTTTCCAATGCATTTTATGAACCTAGTATTATCCTGATACCACACCCAGATAAATGCCATTTGGAGTTTATTCCAGGTATTCAAGACTGGTCCAATATTAGAAAACTAATCAATGTAATCTGCCATATTGACAGCCTAAATAAAGAAAGGTACACGTTCCTATCAATCAATGCAGAAAAAGCATTGGACAAAATTCAAAACCCATTCATATTAAAAATTCTCATGAAAAAATAGAAATATCAGAGAAGTCACTCAACTTGATAAAGAGGACCTACAAAAAACCTACAGTAAAAACATTATACTCAATTGTGAAAGACTGAATGTTTTTCCCCTAAGATTAGAAGCAAGGCCAGGATGTCTGCTCTCACCACTCTTGCTCAACATAGACTGGAAGTTCTAGCTAACACACTAGGCAAGGAAAGGAATAAAAGGGAAAAAGAAAACTCTCCCTATTTGCAAATGACATGATTGTCCACACAGAAGATCCCAAGAAATATGCCAAAAATTCCTAGAAATCGTGAGTTCACAAGGTTGAAGGTACAAGATAAACTTACAAAAATCAGGCTGGGTGTGGTGGCTCACACCTGTAATCCCAGCACTTTGGGAGGCCAAGGCACAAGGATCACCTGAGCCCAGGAGCTCAAGACCAGCCTGGGAAACTTAGTGAGAACTTGTCGCTACAAAAAAATTTAAAAAATAAAAAAAATATTAGATGGGCATGGTGACATGTGCCTGTAGTCCTAGCTATTCAGGAGGCTAAGGTGGTAGGATGGCTTGAGCTCATAAAGTCCAGGAATATTTGGCTTGAGCCCAGGAGTTTGAGGCTTCAGTGAGCTATGATTGCACCACCGCACTCCAGCCTGGGTGACAGAGTGAGACACTGCCTCTTAAAAAAAATACAAAAATCAACTGTATTTCCAAATAGCAGCAATGGACACTTGGAGATTGCAATTTTAAATGTTACAATTATTTAAAGGAAAGTAAAATATTTAGGTGTAAATCTGAAAAATCATATAGGAACTATATGCTGAAAACTTACAACGCTGATGGAAGAAATTAAAGAAGATCAAAATAAATGGAGAGGCATACCATGTCCATGGATTGGAAGTCTCAAGATAACAAAGATGACAATTCTCCCTAAATTGCTATACAGGGTTAATGCAATGCCTGTTAAAATTCCAGGAATTTTCCATGTAAATTCTCAAATTTATATGGAAAAGCAAAAGCACTGGAATAACTAAAATAAAGTTTCAAAAAAGAAGAATCAAGGGGGAGAAATCAGTCTACTCAATTTCAAGACTTACTGTTATGTAGTTACAGTTATCAAGACTGTGTGCATTGGCAGAGGGACAGATATTGATCAATAGATCAGAACAGAGAACCCAAAAATAGACACATACAGCAGGTGAGGATTTGGAGAAATTCAATCACTCACAGGTTGCTGGTGGGAATGTAACATGGGACAGTTACTCTGGAAAACCACTGGGAAGTTTCATATAAAATTAAACATGTGACTAGCAGTTGCCAGTGCCTGGCACTGAGCTCCCACTTCACAGAGGAGGTGGGTGAAAGCCAGCCTGATTCCAGAGCCTGCCCAAGGTCACAGCTGGTGAGAGAGGGAACCAGGCCTTTGCCTCCAAGCCCCCCACTCTCCCACCAGCCTTTTTTGCCTCTAGCTTTGACACTTTCCCCCTCTCCTCCAGTTGCTGTGGGAATAGACCCAGAGCTTGCGAAAGCTGTGGCTGGTGGGTTTCATGATTTTTTTTCTCACAAAGGACTCTGTCTGGGAGGAGTGAAACTTTCCAGGGAAATGGGGGGAAAAGTTGAGCTCTTGCTTCTCAGGCAGGAGACTACCCATCCTGGGGGAAGAACTCAGCACTGGCCAGTCTGGAGAGGAGAGCTTCGTCTTTGGCTTCCACCATGCCCTATCACGGCACCTGTGCCCCAGAGCTTTCATGAGGATGCCAGGCAGCACGAAATCAGGTAACAAGGATGCATTCCCAGGAGACACGCTCGAAGACCTGGACACTGGGCCTTGCTCCTTGGTGTGGGGTAAGAAGGCCCCAGGTATAATCATCCCTGCATGCCATCCACCCTTCCACCTCGGACTCTGCATGGCTGAACCCACAGGTGGAGGTCCAAATTCCAGTGCGGTCCAAAAGGCATGCGGTTTGCAAAATGCTGGTTAAGGGTATCTGAATCAGTCAGAAGGTAGCTTACCCTATGGTCAATTGTGAGCAAAGACTGTCGCCTTCGTTGTACCTTCCTTGTGCCTACCAGGCAACAAAGAGGAGCTCCTTCAGGAGAAAGTGTCAGGTGGCCCCTGACTCTCACCTCTCTGCTTTGCCCAGAGGCTGACTTTCTGTGGGGTCAGGCACATCGGACAAACACGTTTTCATTCACCCAGCACTTCTCATCAACAAATAGTTATCAGGGCCTATAGCGTGCCTGATGACATGCTAAGCGTAGGACAGTGAACAAGACAGGGCATGAAAGTGATTGCAGATGTCCTCCCAGGGCCCTGGCAGCCCCAGGGGAGGCGGGGCGGGGGCTCTGAAGCCAGGCTGCCTCTCCCCTTCAAGGCACAGCGCCCCTCCAGGCTTCGCCCCGTGCAGGGGCCAGCTTCCCACTGTGCTCAGCACCACAAAGATGTCCTGCCCTTTGCTTTCTCATTCCTGTTTCAGAGACCAAGCCCAGGCCCAAGACTGCCGCCCCTCTCCCCGACTGCCCTGCTCCTGCAGCCCACAGCGACTTGCCCTGCTTGGAGGGCGAGAGGGCTGGCCCCGGCCCCCACCCACTCATATCGTCCTTTAAGCCAGGCCCTCAGGGTGATGCTCAGAGGCAACACTTGACTTCTTGGCTCTCAGCGATCTTGGGTACATTTCCTGAAGTGACAGAGGCCAAGAAATAGTGTAAATAAGGGACAGTTTGGAGGAGAAGGTGTTGAAGGAAAAGCAAAGCACAAAACACAACGCCGGTCAATGCCACTACGAGTTACATTGTCACACGAGAAGTTTCAAAAGGTCAAGGGTGTGACTGAACCACATTGTAGTGGATCAAGTCCTAGCAGCACATTAGCCGCCCAAGGGAGGACCTTGAGGATAGAATGTGCCTTTAAACCGACAGGACCAGCACTCTGGACATGCCCAGCCACGCTGGCCGCTCTGGCCCATGTGTTGGTCCTCTCTAAGCCTCTGTCACCCTTTCCCGGCAAGCGGATCTGTACCCACCTCAGCATTTCTGCTTTAGGAGTGAATATCCAGCCAGGCATCCAGGCTGTGCAGACAGCCAAGCCTTCCACCTGGGTTGCCCAGGTGTTGTGATATGACTGCCCCATGTGCTACTCGGGTGTTGTCACCAGCAGACGTATCAGCAAGACGGTGCTGGTCCTGCAGCAGCACATAGCACCCAGAACCCAGATGCAGGATCTGGGCATTGCAACTTGAGACACTGGAATTTCAAGGGCATGGTTGAGGACCCTTGCCTCAGGATCTCCCAGGGTCTGGCAAGACCCCCCTGGATCAGCAGGCACCGTCTCTGCACACCCAAGGTCTCCCTGGAGGTCCACCCCCAAATATCACCCACATGTTGTCTGAAATGGTTAATTTTACGTGTCAGTTAGGCTGGGCCATGGTACCCAGATATTTGGTCGATCATTCTGGATGTTCTGTGAAGGTATTCTTCAGACGAGATTATCATTTAAATCAGTAGACTTTGAGTAAAACAGATTACCCTGCATGATATGGGTGAACCTCATCCAACCAGTTGAAAGCTTCAGGTAAAAAAGACTGATGTCCAGGCAAGAGGGAATTCTGCGAGCAGAATTTCAGACTCAAGCTGAAATATCTACTCTTTCTGTGTCTGCAGCCTTATGGCCTACCCTGCAGATTTCGAGCTTGCCAACCCTCACAACTGAGTGAGCCAATTCCTTAAAATAATCTGTCTATCTACGTATCTATCTATCTACCTGTCTATGTACCTATCATCCATCTAGCACCTGTCATCCATCCATCCATCATCTAGCTACCTATCTGCACATATCTTATTAGTTCTGTTTTTCTGGAGAACCCTGACTAATGCCGTACTCTCTGGTAATGCGTGCTGGAATGTGTCCTTTGAATGTGGTACAGTGACTGATCTCTCATCAGCTTTGTGTGCCAAGCGCATGTTTTCTCCCAGTATCAAACCCTCCAACTCGGCAGGGCCACCCGAGGAACAGGCACAGGAGCGCTGGTCAAAATCTCAATAGTCACATGACTCCTTCATGCTTAAGAACATGTGTTCCTGCTCCTCATAGACAATCCTTTCCATTACTGGTATCGGAGTGAGAAAATGTCTAGAAGAAATCCATTTTGGATTCCCTGCACCCTTGTTGATGGCGCTCACGTGGGGAAAAGCTAATCTTCTGGGCAAAGAATAACAGTGGTGTGAACACCCTGTCCCCTGACTGCAGTTTACTCATTGACGTGCTTGAGATCGGAAGGTTCCCTCTGTTTCTTCACCTGGGCATGAATCAGCATGAAACCTTAATCTCCAGGCCCAGGAACATTTTACATTTGACCACCGTGACCTTCCAAACTGCTGGGAAGCAGGGCATCCTGGAAGTCAATGAGGTAAGGCTAAAAATTAACCTAGAATTGAGGAGTTTTCAATTAAAATGGTTTTGTAAAATGTGTCTAATGATTGATTTCTGCAGAGTTGATCTGACAGGTCTCCAAGTTCATTCGGCTCAGGCAAAAAGATGTCCTGGTACCACGTTGGCTAGTATGTGTATGGTAGGGATAGGGAGGTGGCCTAAAATTGCCATCTATTGTGTTTTCTTCCCTAGAGGTAAATCGTCACACGATAGTAAAGTTCAAAGACCCAAAAGGTCGAAGATATGCTCAGAGCTATCAATTGTTTTGCTGTTACTGCTCTGCAGTAGGAACAGAGAAGTTGGTAAGGAAAAGTCTGGAAGAGGAAGTGCCAGCCTCCACCGCCTTGCCTGGGACCTGCCCTCTGATGCTAGACATGTTGAAAGATGTAAACTGCGCCACAACCCTACGCCTGGGGAGAGAGACGCTTTTACTTTGACTTGTGTTCAGATCATCTCATGTCCTCTAAGCCTGAAAGCTGAGCTGCCTGTCACTTTATCAGGTCTCTTGTCACCGCAGAGGCCTCTGAGTTCCCCGCTTGGCAGAGCATGCCTGGCTTCTTGTTAAGCCCAGCCCAAACTTCCCCACAGTGGTTCACTCCACCGTTTAATTATATGTGGTTTGAGAAGTCTGCGATAATCTTCTTAAAATGGGTGGCCTTTTTGTTCTCCTCTCATGGCAGAGCCTCCTGAAACAGACCAGCCAGTGTTCCTTTGTTCTGTAAGCAGCAAGGGACTAGGGTAACACAAAGGCTCCAGAGAGGCTCCCAGCTCCCAGGGAACACGTGGCAATAGTCAGGAGTTAGTGGGCACAAATGTTGTCCGGAGAAAAGGGGTCTCCACTCATACTCGTGTGCAAACACAAGGCTCTTGGCATGGAAGGCTCTGAGTCCAATCCAGCCTATGAATATATTTTAGTTAGTCCCTAATAGAGTTTTGATTTATTTTAACTTAGCTGCAAATTTTAAGTTAGATCATTTTAAATTAAAATCTACACTTCTGGCTTCTCTCGAAAAACTGGGAGATTTTGCAGCTCTAGGCTTTATTGCCCAAGGCAACTAGAGGCTGGAGCTGAGGAACCAGCGCCCCCTTCAGGCAGGGCAGTGGTCCTGACCAGCACGGTAGCATCACAAGGACACTTGTGAGAAATGCAAAATCTAAAAAAAAAATCAAAATTATAAAAATAGAGAGTAGAATGGTGGCTACCAGAGGATGGAATTGAGGACAGGGGATGGGAAGATCTTGAACAAAGGATACAAAGTTTCAGCTAGACAGGAGGAATAGGCTTTCCAGATCTATTGTTCAACATGGTGAGCATAGTCAATAATAATGCATATTTTAAAATTGCTAAAAGAATAGATTTAAAAATTTTTTTTGTAGATACGAGGTCTCGCTCTGTTGCCCAAGCTGGTCTCAAACTCCTGTCTTCAAGCAATCCTCCCGCCTCGGCCTCCCAAAGTGTTGGGATTACAGGTGTCAGCCAGTACACCTGGCCAAGAACAGATTTTAAATGTTCTCACTACCAAAAAAAATGATAGGTATGTGAGGTGATGGGTATGTTAATTAGCTTGATATAATCATTACACAATGTGTGTGTGTGTGTGTGTGTGTGTATATATACATCTCAAAACATTATATTGTACCTCATAAGTATATGCAATTGCCATAAAAATAATAATATCAATTAAAAATAAAAATTTAGATTAAAAAAATGCACATTTTCAGACCCAGATCTGCTGCATCCAAAAATGTGGAGGTGGGACCCAGCAATTTGTGTTCTGACCCTCCAGGGGTTTCTGATGCTAGAGTTTCAGGACCACTGATGAGGAGCTTGGGTGCTCCATTTTCCACAGTCCCCACCACACCCTAATGCCTGTTCACAGCCTGAGTCTACATCAAGTGCTGCTGCTCACGGCCTCTGTGTTTGTGGCCTCTGGCTTTACACTGCTTTTGCATTTTGTATTTTGGGTGTTCCCCGGCAGACTGCCAGCCCCCTCAGCTGGGACAGTTGGCAGCAAGGCGTCTTGTTCTCTGTATACAGGGAGGGGAGGGCGAGAGGCTGTAAGAGGCTCTGGTGGGCCTCCAGGCCGGGCTAGAAAGCTGAGCGTCACACAGAAAGCACCTAAGGCTCAAAGCATGAAGACCCAAGAGGTGCTGAAGAAAGGGAGGGGTGACAAGAGAGGACTCTGAACCTGCCTAGGCGTGGCTCAGCACAGCTGTAAGTGGCTATGTGCATGTTTGTATGTTTCTGACACTTGCCCCAGTTTGTGCATTTTTCTGTGTGCTCACCCCACCTCTGCCTCAAAGACATTTCCCACCCCACCACCCCGGGCAGGGATGCGGTCCTTAGCTCCTCTAACTCCAGGGGAGTGCTGGGCACACACGCAGGGTCACCGCAAAGAGGTGGTGGAGCTGATTTGACTGGGCTCTGTGCAAGACGGCACAGAGAGAAAAGCATGCAAAACCAGGAGAGATGTGTGGACAGCTGTCGCGTCACCTCTCAGCTGTGGTGTCACCTCTCAGCTGTGCTGTCATCTCTCAGCTGGCCACACTCACGGCTGCCTCTGGGAATCTGGCAAAGTGTCTGCCCAGTGGCTTGAAGGAGGGAGCAGAGCAGGCCTGGGGCTTTCTCTGCTTAGAGGTGAGCTGCCAAGGTCAAGGGCATGTGAGATTTGCCTTAGTGCCCCAGTGTGGCCAGTGTGGCTTGGCACAGAGCAGACACGGCCTAAGTATTTGCTGGAATACAGCAATGAACCGTGCTACACTGAAGGTGGGGAGGGGCCTCCTTGCATTCAGTCACTCACTCATTCCTTCATCCATTCATTCACTCTGTGACATTGTATGTATCAGGCCCTGCTCTAGGCATGGTTGGCGACAGGGCTTCAGCAACTGGCTCATTCACGGAGGAGGCAAAGCACATCCGCCAACACCTGCACCACACACCGGTGCAGGGAGGGCTACAGGGTGCCAGGGGCTGTCATGGCATCTCAGTCCAGCAGCTCCTCCTTCCGCAGCCAAGCTGGGTCCTTCGGCAACTCTCTGTTCCCTCCAGGTATGACCTGGGCCTCCTCTACTTTAGGAACGAAACAGGAAGGCAGAGAGAGGACGTCATCTATGCCATGCGGTGCTAGGGTGCTTAGACCCTCACTGCCCTGGGGGGGGTGCATTCATTTGTATTAGAAAGGTAATCATAACAATAATTACAATGTACATTATTACAACAGCAGCAGTGACAGTGAAATAGTAGTATCTGCTTTTATTTACCAAGTTCTCACTGAGACCTAGGTCTTTGGACCTGGTATATTTTCTGCTTTTTGTCATTTACTCATCATAACAATCATAAAGAGTAGATGTTTTGGTCTTATTTTACAAATGAAGAAACTCAGTATTAATGAGTTTGGGTATCAGGCATCTTTTTAAATCCAGTGAGGTACATTAGAAGACCTGACCTTATACAAGGGACAGTAAAGGAAAGCAAATGGAATTAGAGTGTGAACCTAAGTCTGAATCTCACCTGGCTCTGTTAATTATTAACTGCAGGCCCATCACATACAGCTGTCCAGGTTGTGCACTGCACCACAACTCCAAGACATGTCATTCATTTAAACGACAGTGCGAATGTTCCCTCAGGTTGTGCAGCGTGATGGTCCTTGTTAGCTCTGTGACCACCTAACCTCCTCTCAGGGTATTTCAAAGGTTCAAGCAGGTGTTTAGACAACTTTTGTGAGCAGAGGAGAGAAATGCCACCCATACGCCTGTGGCTCTAAGGATTCCACACTTGCCTTTCCACGGGATATTCTCTTGATGGGAAATCTGCAAGTCACCAGGATTAGCCAAGCTCTGGCTGGCAGAGTTAAACTCTCTCAGAATGGCAGTTTCCTGCCTCCTATGAAATGCACTGGCTTGGGCACCCACAGGAACCAGAGCCAAGGACCCATGTCTCTGCAGAGCCAACTCTTCATTGGTATATGTTCTCTCCACATGGGCCAACAGAGAAGCCGCCAACAGATGGTTCTGCTTTGCAGTCTGATGGAAACTTATGCCCACTCCCTCTTCTTTTAGAGCGTGTGCCCGCACCAGCCATCCTTGGGATGAAAGCATGCCCAAGGAGCCAGAGTCGAGAGCCAAGACTAGTGGAGAGCTGCAGGCTTCCTCCCAGGGCACTGCACGGTCTGAAACCAGTACAAGATCCTCATAGGATCCAGTAGCATTGGGCTTGTGGGGGCAGGGGAGGCTTTCGCGTAGATGGAAGTAACACGGCAGTCGGCTGTCCTTCTTTGGAAATCATACAACACGTTCTTGTGGAAAGAAAGCATTGGCTTCAAGTACCACTTGGCCCCAAGTATGAACGTCAGTTGGCCCAGAAATGCTAACGTAGCCAAGGGCTAAGGAACAACATGTAAGAAGCCTCAAGGGACTCCCACCTGCAGTGCTCTGTCCCAGAATCCGTCCTCAAGCTGCTGTGACTCCTTCTCCTGCATCATGCCCTTGCTGTTCTGACGCATGTAGTTCTCACTGGCTTGTCTTTTTGTCCAAGGCCTCCAGCAACGCTCATCTACTCTTGGAAAAGCAGTGTGGGTGCTAAACTTGCTCCTTGTCTGAAGACAACCCTGCCTGGACGGGTGGCTGACACCGCATGCTGTGGCTGACTGGGACCCCTCCTCGTGGCTGGTGGTCCAAGGGCGAAGATCCCCAAGCTGGGCCTGGGGATTTGGGGTTGGGACTTGGAGATGCCTGAAAGTCTCTGTTGCTCATTTGAATTGAAGAGAGGTCAGGAAGGAAGTTCAAGGTCAGCAACCTTCTGCTACAGGCTGGACCACAGTCTGCCCAGAGAGCCACGTGGAGGGGAAACAATGATGAGAGAAGGAAGCCCAGGAAGAGAGAGGGGAAAGGTCCTGCCCACGTTCTCCCTGACTTTCCTGTTCCTGGGTCCAGGTCTTCCTGAGCCTGGCCATTCCCTTAGGCTCCGCCTGTCCTTAAAATAAATGCTCCCCATTTGCACGCCTTTCTTTTTTGGCCTGTTTGAGTGAGTTGCCGTTACTGGCTGCTGAAAGAGCCATGAGTGAGGGAGACGCCGACTTGCCCCCACTCCAACCCCAAACAGTCACCAAGCAGTGTAGGAGAGAAGAACGTGGAGCCCAGTTTCAGACACATTATAACTTCCCAACCTTAGGGTTAAAGTAGAGGGCACACACGTGGCAACTCACATGACTGCCCAATGACAGTCAGGACAAGCATGTTCCTCATCTCTGTTCATCCTTGCAATATCTCTTTGAGATAGTTGTTTTGCCCAGTTTACAAGTAAAAAACACTGCGGCTCAGAGAGGTTAAGCAACTTGCCTGTAATCACACAGCTTCTGCTAATTCAGTATATTCCCCAACTCGCTCAATCCATCCTCCCGTGCTAGAGACCCCTGGTCAGAAGGGCTCACAGAATTAACAAACCTTAGCCAGAGTAGGACTCTGCGGAGTTTACTAGTCTCATTAAGGCCCTGACACATGTTTTACATTTTGTTTTCTGGAGCCCTGGGGAAGACTTGCAAAAGCAGCCCAGTAGACAGCAGCTGTGGACACAGATCACTTCCTAGGGGCCTCATTCCTTGACTCTCCTCAGCAGGCTGATCCTCTGTGCCACTGTGGCTGTCGCCTAGAGAGAAGAGGATGGCCATATCCAGCGTTGCCCCTGTCCTGGGTCAAAACCGCCAGGGCCATTTGCCACAAAACGCTGCTCTCTGGGTCCCTCCCTAAGGTGGGTGGAATCAGATTCCACTGATACCTGTCCTGGGATCCGCGTGTTTAAAAGTGGTTGCAGCCTCTTATGTGCACTTGAGCTTCAGACCTGAATCACCGTTTTGGAGACCTTGAGACCCACGTGTCCTCCAAGGGAGCTGAAAGTCCTGCTCGTGGGTGTTCCCCAACGGTTTCGCATACATTCCTTTCCTTTCCTTCTACTGTTTTGGTTTCCATTGGAGTCACCGTCTGAGTTGGCCAGGGAGTGCTTGGTAAAGCAGATGAGGATGGGTCGTGGAGGTAGCCTGGGTGGTTCTGGAAGTTTGCTTTCCTACCGAGAGAAAAGACCCCCCAGGGAATAGCTGGGTGATTCCCAGGGGCTGTGGTGGCCCTGAGCCCCGGAGGCCACTGTCCTGGCCGGCAGCTGAGAGTGGCAGAGTGTCCTGCAGGGTCCCTTTAGAATCTATAAAGGAGGCTCTGGGCAGCAGTCAAGTTGGCCAGGGGAGTGCTTTGGTAGAGATTGTCTAGCACTTTCTGAAAGGCTGAGAAAACCTGAATCACCCGTCTCAAATGTGGGGCAGGTGTGCATGTAGACCCGGGGAACCAGAAGAGTCAGCTAACGCATGCCCTGTTGGTTGGGGCCAAGCCCAGGGCTGGTCTAGGCGACAGCCACCACTCAGGTCCCCACTGAGCCACATGGGGACACAGCCTATAGTGGAAAAGAATACTTGAATCTTCAACACAAATTCGAAATTTTGATTTTATGTGAAATCTCCCTTTTTAATAAAATGTTGGCATCAAATTTAACTTACAAACAATACTCCATGCCAGCCAAACAAAATATATCAGCTGACCAGAAGTGGCCACAGGCTGCCTGTTTGTGGCGTCTGCTGTCGACTTTGTCTAAGAAGCGATGGTGAGGAGAGCGTGTTGGCCTTGGTCAGACACGAACCTTCTGGTTGACAGTCTCACAGCTGGTGGGTGGCTGCAGGACAGTGTGACAGAACCTCCCGGGACACAGAGGCTGGGTGGCAGGCACGGGAGGCTTAGCCGTGGGTAGGCCTGTGCTGGCCTGGACAGCACGCTTGGTTAGGGCACTTCTTTATTCTTCCAGCCAATATTCACTATCTGCTGTGTACCGGGCACTTGATATATGGTGATGGATTAATTTCCTGTGGCTGCTGTAACAAATTGCCACACGCCTGGCAGCTGACACAGCAGGAATGTATTCTCTCCCAGTTCTGGAGGCCAGAAGTCAGAAGCCAGCATCACTGGACCAAGGTCACGGTGTCAGCAGGGCCACGCTCCCTCTGGAGGCTCCAGGGGAGAGTCGGTTGTTCCTGACTCCCCCAGCTCCTGGTGGCTGATGGCGTTCCTCGACTTGTGGCCACATCACTCCAACCTCTGCCTCCGTGGTCACGTGGCCTCCTCCTCTTCTGTGCGTTTCAAATCTCCCTCTGCCTCCCCCTCATAAGGACACTTGTGATTTGGTTTAGGACCCACTTGGATAACTCAGGATAATCTCCCTATGTCAAAATCCTTCATCATGTCTGCAAAGACCCTTTTTCCATATAAGGTAACATTTACAGGTTCCAGGGATTCAGACCTGATATCTTTGGGGGCCATTACTCGGCCCCCCACAAGTGGAAAAGAACAAAACAGATAAAGTCCTTCTCCATCTAGATCTTACTTTCGGTGGAGGGTGAGGGGGAAGTCAGGAAAAAAGCCAGTAAATATCTAATAAAATATCATGCAATAGAAGTGCTGGGAAGAATAATCCAAGTCTTTCGGGCACTGCCCCTCCGACCTTAGGGATGCTCCACGAGACGGGAGGGAAACCTGTGCCCCACTGGGCTGTCTACCTCCGTCCACGCCTGCAGCACAGCCAGGCTGTCCCCACTGTACCCCCTCAGCTCACACCTGTTACAAGTGTCCGCCCCAGAGACTTGGTGAGTGAGAACGTCATCCGGTGGGGATTGAGAGCACGACAGGAAGGGGAAAGCTTCCAGGAGATTCCCTCCGCTCCATCTGGCATCCTGCTGTAGGATGTTGTCACCCTGGATGCGGCCGGCGAAGGGCATCCTTCCACGGGGCTCACCTGAAGGTCTTGGCTGACAAGGCCAAACTTCTAGGAGCACACTTTCCTCCTCGGTTTTCAGCCCCTCAGGGAGACTTTCCTAGCCCACACAGGGCGTGTGTCAGAGATTTCAAACCTGCCTGTCACTGAGCAGGCACCAGGGAGACTCAGTGGTGGCAACTTCAGCTGGGGGAGGACTCCTCTCCTCATGGGAGGGCCTGGCAGCCACTGTGTAGACGCCCAGAAAAAGTAGGCCAGGTCAGAGGCTCACCTTCAGCTTTTGGTCTCCAACCCGGTTACAGTCAGTTAACCGGGAGCCCAGCCTCAGAGCTCCATCCCAGCAAGGCTGGTGGGAAGGTCCAGGATGAGGAGGCCTGAAAGTGTCACGGTCACCTGATGCATTTGTTGGGGCTCAGACTGCACCATCCCAAAATATGACTGTAAGAAATGTTGTCCAAAAGACCACCAGGATGGCTAAATAGTTAAAAGGAGAGTTTTACAGGCAATATAAGTTTGCAACGGGGAAGAGATAGTCTCCAGCGTGGACTGAAGGTGCTCTCTCCTCAAAGAGGGAAGGGGAAGGTTGGGTTTTATGCCTCACGGGGTCTGTATTACTTCTAGAGTCACACACATTCAGCAGGTTTGGGGAAAAGCTACACGTAGCTATGAGAGGGTTGAGTGCATGTGCAATGAGTAAACATATATGTAACATACATCCCATGTTCACTTTGGAGTGGAGTTTTAGTATTAAAATGGGTCGAATTTGGCTCTGTACATCAAAAGGTGAACTATAGGACACAAAGATAGTTTGTGTGCAGTTTCTGTAAGCTGGCTGAAACCGGCTTGAGGTCTGCAGTTGTTTATCGGGAAAGAATGTCTGCATAGCCCGTCCTCAGTCCAGTCACAGTTGTAGTGGTCTGTGTTGTAAATCAGAGTTAGGAAGGGTCTGACAATTTGCCTGATGGCTCCTATTGTTAGGGAGTTTAGCAAGGGTGTGGGTTTTCTCAGAGCTGTAGACATTCAGGAAGTTGCCATGTCGGCTGGGCCCTGGACCCGTAGGTAACTTTTGCTTCTTCGACCTTAGTGTCTTAGTTGATAAAGGGGCATTGATTTTGGTCTTTCAGGTCACAGAGACCGGAATGAGCCACCACAAAATATACTTCTTTGGTATTTTTTGAGCTTATTATTCTGAGAAAGTGCAGACACAAGAGAAGCTCTGAAAAGCTGTCCTTTTATAAGAAATTTACACCTATAAAGGAAATCTGTGCTAGTAAAGTATCTCTATCAGGAAGACGGCTGCTCCCAGATAACTTTTCTTACCTGGGAGACTTTTAACCTTCATTAAAGGATAAAATTTATTCACCATACATGTCCTCCCCCTCCTGTAACTTGCGTCCCACCCACCAGGAGTCCCAAGCTCCTATTCCTTTCTGTATCAGGATTCTATATAGCGTTCAATCATCTGACCCTTCATGCAGTCTCATATTTTGTGGGACTCCCATGTGTACATACATAATTAAAACGGGTTTTCTTTAGTTAATATGTCTTATGACAACTTAATGTATAGGCCAACCAAAGAACCTAGGCAGGTGGAGGGAAGCCATTTTCCCTCCCCTTCACGTTTCAACGTTTAAGTGCTTTCCCCCATTCCCTTGGTCTCCCCCGCCAGGCACACAAGCCGTTATTCCTAAGTCTCATGTATCACTCTCCCTTTATGAATGAATTAAGAAACTGAAGCCCCGGGAGGAACGTAACTCATTCAAACTCCTTCAGATCCCAGCAAATATAAATGCAATTTGTAAATAAAATCCCCCAAACCCACCCACATCTGCCTGTCTCTGGTGTCTCAGGATGTTGGGAACTGATAGAAGGGCTCCTGGTTTTCCCTGGTGCTGGGAGCAGTGGAGAGCCCAGGAGCTGGGGCATGGGAGGGCCGGCGAGTCAAGCGCTTGGTGTCGCCATTGTGAAACAACGGTGTGATGGGGCCCATTTCCTCGCCCTCCTTCTGAGGGGAGAGTTGTCCAGGCAGGTCCGCAGAAGGCAGGGAAAAGCTTTGAACTCTGCAGCAGACAGGGCTGGAGGGAAACGAAGGGCTTCCCTCAGGGCCCAGGGCAGGTATGGTTTTCAGGGCAGGCCTGGTCCTGGGCCCCATGACACCCTTGGAGAACAGGGAATCCATCCTGGAATATTTAGCGCCTGGCCACAGTTCCTGAAAGCAGCTCTGGCATGGTGGCTGCAGAGAGTGGGGACTGAGTTATCCTGGGCACATGATCTACCTGCTGTGTGACCTTGACCAAGAGCCCCCAGAGGGCTCAGTGTCCTCATTTAGAAAACGAGAATGAAACTTGACCCAAGTCTCTTGAAAAGTCTGCTCCAACCCTGAAAAAGCAGCACCTGTCATGGGCTGCTGGGGAATAGGAGGCCTATAACTTGGAGTCCCTGGACAGGAAGGCCCTTGTCAGCCTGGCACAGGGGAGAATTTGGGCATCCAAGCACGGCTGGTACACCAGGAACTGGCCGGCGGCCTGAGCACCCGACCACCCCGTGACCATGAACAAGGAGGCCGTCTGCAGCACCCAGCCTACCATCCCCCACAGCAAGCTCGTGGACCGGTGATACCTGAGCCACTGTGCCTCGTCCGCCAGCCACGCACACTGGAGCATTGAGGTGGCCGTGAAGCACCCGCACATTCACACCCCACTGCTCGACAGGACAAGCACAATAATAATAACCTGTGCACAGCACTTTTACCTGTCAGTGGTTTATGGAAGTTATTTTGGGCTCTAAACAGGCCTGTGGAATATATAGGTGAAAGAAATGATGTCTTAAGAGAAGCTGAAATTTTATACAAAGCTAGTTTTAGTTACATTCTTCCAATTTTGGGAATTTGCATTGAGCCTGAATTTTGGGGAATAGTTACTGAATAATGGGTCATTAAATGAACTCTTACACAGGAAAACTGAATATTCCGAGCTTGCTTGGCCGTTGAGATTTCGCATCCTCCACAGATTGCGCTTGGCGTAAATTACCTGCACAATATGAATCCCCCTTTACTTCATCATGACTCAAAGAGTCAAATATCTTATTGGATAATGAATTTCATGTCAAGATTGCAGATTTTGGTTAACCAAAAGGATGCATGATGTCCCTCTCACAACTACAAAGTAGCAAATCTGCACCAGAAGGAGGGACACTTACCTATATGCCACTGGAGAACCATGGCCAGTGTCAAGCATGATCTGTAGAGCTATGCCGTTATCACGTGGGAAGTGTTATCCAGAGAACAGCCTTTTGAAGAAGTCACCAATCCTTTGCAGATTATGCATAGTGTGTCACGAGGACATCGCCCTGACACTAATGAAGAAAGTTTGGCATATGATAGACCTCATCGAGCACTTATGATCTCTTTAATAGAAAGTGGATGGGCATAAAATCCAGATGAAAGACGATTTTTCTTAAAATGTTTAATAGAACTTGAACCAGTTTTGAGAACATTTGACGAGATAAGTTTTCTTGAAGCTGTTATTCAGCTAAAGGAAACAAAGTTACAGAGAGCTTCAAGTGCTCTTGACTTGTGTGTGTGATAAGAAGAAAATGGAATTATCTCTGAACATACCTGTAAATTGTGGTCCACAGGAGGAATCGTGTGGATCCTCTCAGCACCATAAACATAGTGGTTCTCCTGGAACCTCATGGTCCCTGTCAGCTCCCCAGGACAATGATTTTCTATCTAGAAAAATTCAGGACTATTCCTCTGCAAAGCCGCATCACTGTTCAGTAATCACAGTTGGGATAATACCATTTCTGCATCTCAAAAGGCGACACTCTGTGATAAGACTACTCCATACTTTCCAGCAATAATAAATTCACTCTTAGTTGAGGGAAATTCAGAGCCTCTGCAGCCTGGTTTAGCCCAGCAGTGGGTCCACAGCAAAAGGGAAGACATTGTGGACCAAATGACAGAAGCCGGTCTTAGCCCGTCGCCGGACACCCTTCTGTCCAGGGACTTGATCATGAAAGAGGACTATGCACTTGTTAGTACCAAGCCTACAAGGACCTCAGAAGTCAATTACTGGACACCACTGACATCCAAGGAGAAGAATTTGCTAAAGTGATAGTGGGAAAGTTGAAAGGTAACAAACCAATGGGTCTTCAGCCTTCCCCAGAAGTACTTGTATCTTCTAGGTCACCATCTTTAAATTTACTTCAAAATAAAAGCTTATGAGTGAGTCTTTTATAAGACAAAAGTTGGTTTATAAAAGGATATTTATTTAAAAAAAATGAGAACAACATCTGTCTCCAGGGTTGTTACAAAAATTAGATATAATTTCTGCATAGTCCCTAACACAGAATAGGCACTAAGCTAAATGGAAGAATATTGTTGTCATTGCTATTACAGCATGACTTTGGGAAAGTCATTTCATCTTTCCGGCCTTGGTTTCCTCAGTGGTCAGAGGAGGCATTCTCGGGTGCTTTTGGTTGAAAATGGGAACAGTGATAGCACGTTCCTTTGGGCTGTTGTGAGGGCGCCACAGCCCCTGTCTGTGGAACTGAGCCTGGTTTGTGCTAAGTACTCTGCATGTGTGCTGGTGTCAGTGTCGTTCCACGGTGCGGGCACATCCATCCTTCCAGGTCCCTGCAGGAAAAGGGATGGGAATCAGGCACGGGGAATGGTAGGAAGGAAGCCCAGCACAGCCCGAGCCCTCCTCAGCATTCTGGGCTACAGCCCCAAGTCCGGGGTCCCAAGTGCCCTGCGAGGCCCTACCCTTGGCAGCCACGCTGCAGGCCAACTTGTGCTGAGAGGCCTGGTGTTTGTTGCACTCGAGATGGGCATTTGTGGGGCAGGGCAGGAGCCTGGTGCGTGAATGAGGCATTTCTGCCCCCATTTCACAGACAAGCAAACTAAGGCCTAGGGAGGTTCAGCAAATTGCCTGAGCCCCATGGGGAATCAGTGTTGGGTGGGAACCTGGAGCCCAGGTGTCCTAAGCTTCTTGCATCTCATGTAGGGAAGCCCTGGCCACACCCAGGGCGAGGACAACACCTCTCGCTGCCAGTCCCAGGAAGCACTCACAGTGAATCTCTCCCAAGTGTACCACCTCTGGGCAGGCTGCAGCAGGCACCCAAAGCCCTGGAGGGGCAGGGGACGGTCCTGGAGATGCGATGGGACTGGCTGTGGACCTCACTGCAAGGAGTAAGCACCTAGCCCACCCTGCCCCTGCCCACTTCCCAGGCTCAGAGTCCCCGGGAGGTCTGGTAGAGGAGCCACGGTCCCCAGATGGAACCAGGTATGGGCTGTTTTCCTTGCATTGTTCTAAAATATCTGTGACCTCTGGTCCCTTTCGGGCTAGCCCGGCTTAGAGCGTCGTGTTTATGCCGCTTTTAGGTCCCCAACGTACAGAAAGCACCAACCATGGTCTCAGGCTGTCTCTGTCTCTCCTCGCTCCTCATCCTCTCCAGGCATCCCCTGGTGAGAGCTGCTCAGAGAACAGCTTGTGCGTTTTGGTGAGGCAGCCCCAGCCATGGCTGCTTCCACGGGGCTCTGTCTGCCCCTGTTAGCAGCTCCCCACACCCGCAATCCCACTGCCCTCAACCCACAGCTTTGAGAACTCTGGGTTTACTCAGCTCAAAGGGGCCAGCCTGTGCCACTGGAGAGTCTCCCAGCCCACTTGTGGCCCTGGCCTCTGTGGTTGTGTCCCCATGGTGCAACAGAAGGGGATGGAAAATTCTGCAGAAGCCACTGCATCATCTCACGTGCGGCAGTGATGACTTTGAGGGTCTAGGCCCAAGTACAGCCCGTGGGCCGTCCAGGGCTCAGGCCCATGTGATTTACTCTCAGGCTCCGCTGTGGTTGCAAAGTCCTTCCAGGACAGCCTAGTGTCCAGCCTTGTACCTTTAAAGTCGTGCTACAGTGTGGAAACATGTGTGAACATCGTCTGTTATTTGATAAGTGAACACACATCTTTGGGGTCTGCAAGCCCCTGGTCCATTCCCCCTGGGCACACTGCTAGACTCCATCTGCCCATCTCTCATGCAGTTTGAAGCAGCTGCGGGCCTGACTTCCGGCCATGGAGAGCGGGAAAAATGATGTGAGCCGCCTCCAGCTGCCTATGAACCCCCCACCCCAAAACACACAATCCTCCACACCCTTTCTCCATCTGCCTGCTAAAGGGAGAAGACCCAGAGGACTGGAGGGGCAGAGTGCAAGAGGAAAGCATCCTGGATCCCCGAGTTGCCACTGGAGAAGGACCACCTGGGATGGGCTCCGTGCCAGGAACCCCCATATTGGATTATTACGTCAGTGAAAAGAAACTTCCAGTGCTTTAAGACAGGGGTCAGCCTGCTGCCTGTTTTTGTATGGCCTTTTGTATGTGAGCTCAAAATAGTTCTTACATTTTTAAAGATGATTTAAAGAATAATATTTTGCGACACATGCGAATGACGTGAAATTCAAATTTCAGTGTCCATATGTGTAAGATACGATTGGAGCACAGCTGTGCCCATTCATTTATACACTGTCTGTGGCCACTTTCGCAAGCCAGTGGCAGAGGTAAGGAGCTGTGACAGAGAATGCATGGCTTGCAAAGCCGAAAGTATTTCCTCTCCAGCCTATGCCAACTCCTGCTTTCTGTAAGTAGGATTTGGAGCTTGTTTGTTACAGAAGTTAGCTTACCCTGGCTGTCACAATTAAGGGATGTGATGACTATTTATAAGAATTCCAGATGTAAGGCAAAATCGCCTTTCGGAGGATTATGGTAACGTGCACTCCCACCAAGATTTACACGCAGGACCATCTCTCGCCCTTGCCAACGCCGGGCATGTGATATGATTTCACCTGGAAATCGAGGATTATAATTCCACCCTCCTAGGGCTGTGGGGGAGCTGAAATGAAATAATATGGGACATAATAGGTGCTCGGTAAATGTTAACATTGACCTTCGGGCACCTTCGGGTCTTTCTCACAACTCTTCAGATCATAATACCTGGATGTTTTCAACGCACAGTGTCGGCCCTGGAAAGAAGATCTGACAGGTCGGGCACATTGCATTGAGCATGTCTGTGGACGGTGCTCTCTCTAGACATGCGTGTTGTCATGTGACCTTGTGCCAGCACTAGAATTTGGTCCTCTATTTCTTAGGTTTCCACAGGTCATCTGGACTATGCTGGAAGTAGAATGCAATTAGGTGCGGAGTCGAGGGGAGGGAAAAAAAAGCTCTGAGCTCTTCTGCAAGGGAGAGTTATACGGATAACAGATCGGCACCCAACTCTGGCAGAATGAGGAAACCCAACTGCAAATTGGTACAGCCCCCCAAGAAAAGAAGAGCCCTCGGTCTGCTTTGAAAACCCCTGCTGGTGAGCTGGCCAAGGAAGATTCAGGAAGATGGGAGGCAGTGATCCGACCACCTGAATTCTAGCACACTCACTGGTCAGGAGCTGATGGAAGGGAGGAAACTATTTGGGGAAGCTGGTTAAATATAAGAAGCAGGGGCATAGATGGAAATTCTATCAGGCAACATCCACCATCCTTTCAGGAAAGTAAAAAGAGGAAAGAGAAGAGAGGCAAGGGGCAGTGACGTGTTGCAGCCACCATCACCCCTCCACCCCGCCATCCACAATGGCCAATTGTTACATAGTTAAGAACCTTAGGGGCCTGTTGCTAAACTGTTGGTAATTGAAAATCAGCCCTAGTGGAAGTATTTACACCACAGCAATCAGCAACAGCCACAGATCAGGGCTTTATGATTTTTTTCTTTTTTCAGCGATCCAGTTACCAACACAGCCCTGGGTATACAGAGGGAGATGGGAGAAGTGAGCCTGTTTGCAATGAAGGCAAAGTTCCAGCAGGGAAGGACCCTCAACTCAGAGGAGAAGAAGCAGCAAAAAGGAAGTACAACAGCCTTATGAGGCAGATACTTTTCCCATAGGGTAATTTCTCAGATGTGACCCAGACAAGTTAAGTGACTCACTCAAAGTCACACAGCTAGAAAGTGCCAGACCTGGAATTTGAACTCAAGTGTTTCTGGTATTGACGGTTTGTTTTAGGTTTTTTTTCCCCCACTCTCCCAATAACTGATTAATGAATTAATGAAATGGAATTATCTGTTGAAAATGTCTTTAGGGTCAGTTCTATAAGCTACCCCAAAAATTCTGAAACCATGGGTTGGAATCACACCTGTCTTTTGGCTTGGTTACCAATGGTTTTATTTTCACAAACCAAACAAACTCTCAAAGGACCCAAATTTGCTTTAGTTTAGGATTATTTGTGTGACAAATTCTGCATGTATAATTCAGGAAGCCAGTTCCAAAGATCAGTTTTGAGAATGCTTTGGCCTTATCTCCAGAGTATCGAGGAACCTTCCAAGGAGGCCAACCTTAAAAAGAAACACTCATTTAGAGGCAAAATTCCAGGTACACTCAGTGGATCCAGGGCCAAGGTGGTGAGTTCAAGGGGATGCCTGCCACTGCTGACTCTCTTGTCACACTTCTTGGAGGACCCAGCAGCAGGTGTCAGGGGGTGGGGAAGGGGAGGGAGGCAGGGAGAGCTGGAAACATACCAGGCTTCTGTTTGCATTTCCTTTGCCGGGGAGAGCCACTTGTGTGGACAAGTCTTATTATGATGACCAATCTTGAGTTAGCCAGTCAGGATAAATAAAAAATCTTCTTGGTTTTCATAAATACTTTTGAATTTTACAGTAATGACTCAGTGCTTCATCTGCAATCAAGATTCAGACACCAATAACCAGTTGTTGGAAGTGATGATTCATTCGAACAGCACATTTACTGATTTTGCAATAAACCATGGATGTCTGTCCCTGTAAAACTCATTTTATTTTCCTTTCGGAATTCAAAGTCAGCAAGGCAGCTAAGTCCTAAATGTCAGCTCATTCCTCTCCATGTTCATGGTTTTGTGCTCACGGTTTTGTTCATGTTGATTTGAGCAGTGGGAAGTTCTTTGACATTAGCACCGCCAGCCCATTCTCTTCATGGGGCAATGCTTCTGCAGGCTTGATGCTTGGCTGTAAGTGGTTCTCCCCCTTTGGGCAGGGCATAGCTTCTGCAAGGTTTATGAGGGCCAATTAGCTCCTCAGGAGGGCATTGCAAAAATATCCACGAAGTAAATTCAGGAGCTACCTCCCTTTAAATGGACTTTGCTCTGCCAAAAAGCTATATAACACATCCAGAGGCGTCACATTCAATCTTCGGTCCTGCGGCCCTCCCTCCTTTCCCCAGCAGCTCCTGGGAGCACCCCTGCCACATGGACCACGTAGACATGGTGTCTGGCTGACACAGCCATGGGGCATCACAGCTTGGAATAAAGGGAATAACTGGCTTGTAATTAGCCACTTACTATATTTAATCTAACCTGGATAATTGTGAGAAATAGTATTCAACAATGCTATTGACATATTGAAACTGTCTCAATAGTTCGTAGATACTCATCTCTCCTGGAACGTTCATGAGTAATTTGTCTTGGTATCTCTATGTAAATGAGACAGAAAGCGTGGCTCTACCCATGAGAGGATTAGTCACTTAGATAAATAAGAACACAAACAGCTCAAGGAAATAGGGTCTGTGAGACTCCAGATGGGATTACCAAGAACTGAAACGTACACTGGTGAGACACATCACACCACGGCACACACCACCAACCTCAGCGTCATTTCATCCGCCCACCTCCCCACCCCCACTGGCATCATAAACAATGGACAGGGGTGAGGAATGTGCAGAGCGCCATACTGCTGACGTTTCCTCTTTCCAGTTAACCAGTCTGGCATCACTCAGGTCCACGCTCACTCATTCGTTCCCTCATCTGACCTGACTCCCCATCCCTTCCCGCCCCAAACCCTGCACCAGCCTCTCTGGAACTCCTGTATCTCCTCCGCCTCTTCTCAAAATCTTCCCTTAGCTGGAACCTGGCCTCCCCCGACCCTGAGGACCCCACTGCAGGAGGGGAAGGAGCACTGGTGCAAGAGAAAGTCAGGAGTGGGTCAGAAGGTGGGAGCGCCCACGGCTGCTTCCACACCATTCTCTTCCATCCTCCTGCCCTGCCAGCTTGCTCTCCTCACTGCCATTGTCCACCAACCCTCATTCGACAAAGGATTTGAGTGCCAGCTCTCTGACTTTGTTACCTGTCACCCATATGGATGACTGTCTCTCAATGGCCAATTGGTTCCTGACCTCCCCACCGCTGGTGACCTCTTTACCCTTTCCCTCCCAGCCACTCCAATGGCATCACTCCGCTATTGCCAATAACTGCCTACACCTGAGGTGTCCACCTCCAGCCCCAGCGTCCATCCTCCCAGGTCACTCGCTCAGGGTCCCCACGGCTGCAATCTGCTGCCCGCCCAGCCCTACCACCCCGACCCTCAGCACTTTCTCCATCCCTCTGTTCACGTCCCTCCCACATCATTATAACCGTGATCCCTGCTCATCCCAGCGCTGCAGGTGCTGTACCCCCTTGGCCGAACCCCAACCTTGAATGGACGCAACCATTTGCCTTCTCCACAGTGTTGTTGCTGCTGGAGAAAATCTCTCAACCAGGACGACAGGTTTTGCCTGTGTCCATTAGAACAAGACTCGGGAGCTCTCTACTCAGCATCCAAACTCACTCCCTTGGACTTGATTTTCTGCTCTCTGAGGCCATCTCACACTCTCTCCCGTCCATAGCCCACTCTCAGGGATGCCTTCACCCCTAGTTCAGTTGCGAAGGGACCTCCATCCACTTTCCGCCATGACGTGGAAATGCGTCCCTGCAGGCGCCATCTTCCTGTCTCCTCCCTGCCCTGGGAGCCGTGTCCTACTCTGTTCCCCACCCCTCACCCCCTGCTGCCCGGCCCTCTGCCCCTTCCTCTCCCTCACTGTGACCGTCTGCGTGGCCACTGGGCCATTTCCCTCGGCATGCGGACACACTTCAGCACCTGCCAGCCTGGAGAACCACGCTCCTTGACCTCATTTCTTCTGTCCCATTGCTCTGCCCGCCTTCACAGCAGGTCTCAAAACAGCTGTCTACACTCTTCAGTCTCCATTTCCACACCTCCACAACCCACATCTCTCCCATCCTTCCCACCTGCCGCTGGTCCTCTCGCTCCACTGAAACTGCCCTTAGTAGGGTCACCTGTGTCTCCTTGTTAACAATCCAATGAACACTTCCTTCTGTTGATTGGCGCTGGTCACCACTGCCCGTGCCCTCCTTATTTAAACGCCCTCCCTCCTGACTTTCTGGGCCTCTCAGCCACTCAGGCTTCCCAGCTGCATTTCCCATCCCAGGCCTCAAACTCTCAACATCGCAGCGTGCAGGTTTGGCTCTGGGCTTTCTCCTCTTGTCCCTCTCCTCTCCCAGGTGATCACACTCTGTCTCATGGTTTAAATACCTTCTGTGTGCTGAGAACACCAAGGGAATGTCTGAAGACCCTGCCCCGGAGCCCACGTTCTTACTCCAGCTGCCTCCTTGGTATCCCCACTTGGGTGTCTAGGACGCATCTCTAATGGAGCTGTTAATCCATCCCCTCTTCCCTGGCAAAAATGAAACAAAACACACATTTATTTTTGAGCCTCCTGCAATCCCTCTTTCATGCCTGCTGCCAAGAGGACACCAGGAGCCTCACCTCCAACAGCCTGAGTCAGGCTGGTCTCAAGCTTTTTGGCCTTTGATGAGAGCGGTTGACAGGAAAGCCCAGTGGCCCAGTAAGGTGCCATGCCGGCTCTACCCTCCTCCAAGCCTTCCACAGAGCTTCCAGCCTCCAGCCTCCCATCCACTGGAATGCAGAGCTGATACCCACGCCTGTCCAGGGTGTCTCTGACCCTCTCCTACAAGAGTGCCCCATTTCACCATGGAGAACTTATCTTTCCCCCCACTCTTGACCTGCCTGTCTTAGTTCAGGGTGACCTTATCTCCAGCTACTTGACAATGGGTAGGTGACCCAAGTCTAGCCAACCAATCTATTCTGTTTCCTTGGGAACATGACCCAAGCCAGGGCATAAGACCAAATTCCAGGACTTTGGAGTTACTAGAAACATGAAGTGTTCTAGCTAAAAGAGGGAGAATGCTGGTGACATTTCTGAGCCCCTTGGATCCAGCTGGGCCTCCATTTATTTCTGCACTTTTCAGGTATGGGGGCCAATAAATCCCCCCACCTTTATTTTGACTTAAACCAGTTTGAGTTGGAATTATTTTGCTCACAACCCAAAGGGCTCTGATTAATGCATCAATTCATTCACTTATTCACACCTGTGTTCACTTACTATGTGCTGGGCACTCATCCATTTGCTAATGTTTTGCCTAAATCACTTTTGTGCTCACGTCACTGAAATCACAAATGACCCCCCCCCATTGACTGTGGGATCAAGTCTTGGCAATTATAATACCATCATTGGGCTCCATCTGGCATTTCTCAAGACCCCCTTACAGGAGCCCACTAAAACAAAGACATCAGTTCCCTTTTAGTCTCCTTCACAAACCCTATTTACTCTTCTTGCACCCCTGTCTTGCACACAATCCATTTGATCCATCTCCAAGGCCTATCTCCCAGTCATGGCCCCTCTGAGGGGTTGCTCCATCTGAGCCTGGGTCACACACCTTCTGCATCCTCCCGTAGCACCTCCTGGGCACCACTCTGCTGGGTCCTGCACCTCTGGTCTCAGTGCACATATGTCTTATTTTCCAAAGGGCACCATGTAGCCTGGGTCTCCAGCTCTTTTTATGCCACTGAGTGCCTGGGACAGAAGTGGACATGTTCCTGAATGACAGGAACAGACACTTGCACAGAGCTTGCCATTTTCCAGGCCTGGTTCCACATAATTTGGTTAACTCTCATGGCGACCAGCAGTTGAGAGACCAAGGCACTCAAGCTAGTAGGGACGGGACCAGATAGGAACCCAGAGCGGCCTCGGTACACACTTGGATTTCATGGGCAGGAGATGGGCACCTCTTCAGTGAAGAAGAGGCAGAAGATACTTCAAGGAAAATGTATTTCTGAGGCGACCTCTTCTAACTTAAGGCCTGTCCTACCATCCATGGTGAAGGATCTTGAACTTATTTATGTCCTGGGGATTCAAGAAGCCGAGCATATGGATCCCCTGTCTGGATATTGCGGCAATGGCGAACTGCTTCACTGTTTCTGAACTCTTCCTCTCACCTTCTGTTCCTGCAGCCCCCCAGACCAGCAGCAGACAGTGGACAGGCAAGGGTCTGTTGAGTAACGGATCTGGCCTGCTGCTGTCCTAGGGAGCATGGCGCCTTTCCCGCCAGTCAACCCTGTCCTAGGTGGGCCACCACGTCTGATCCTGGAGTCCAAATGGCTGGAGAGATGAGCTGGGAAGCAGGACGCCAGCCAGAGAGTCACTGGAAGCCCAGCAGGGAAGCAGCTGAGGCAGTGATGGGAAAGCAGCCTCTGGCTGTTCGGCCTCCTGCTCCCAGAGCCAGTGGCCGCCAGCCAGGTCAGCCCCGTCATTGACCACCGAGAAGTTGTGGATTCAGGGCCAAGGGCTGTTGGGTTGCCCCAGAAGGACTGGCTAGGTCTCCACTTGAAGACAGAAGGTCAGATTGATGGACCTCGAACCAGAGGTTAATGGCCTCTGTCCAGTAAACACTCCAAGCATCATTAATTATTTCAACAAACACTTATTGATTGCCAGGCCCCCGTGCCAGCATGAGATAGAAACAGGCCTTACGACTCCTGGCTGATCGGGAGACAGACGCCTCAGCAAGGGCTCACGCTGATAGCAGAGGGAAGATAGATAGGGAAGAAGGGATATGGAGCCACCTGTTTGGCTGTGGCTTCATGGAGAAGCCCGGTGGCCTCTCTGCCATGCTTGTGACATAGGAAGCCGTGGGGATCTGCCCCTGCCTTGCCCGGCCCATTTCTCAGTGTCAGGGCACTTGATTCTCCCAGGGACCTCTGGGTTAACAAGCGGAGAAAGAGGTGGGGGTCCTGTCCTGGGCCAAGGGACAGCACAGACACAGAAGCCCCCTCCCCACTAGCTCCTGCTCCTTCCCTGGCCCCATTCCTGCCTGCCAGTCTTTCTTGTAGCCAGAACCTGATGACTGAGCTGGGACCTGTCTCTTCCCCAGCAGAGGTTGGGAGAACATTAGAAACACAATGCTCCTTGTCGCTCCTGAGACACAGCATGACAGGATTGGAAACATGGTCTTTGACCTCAGAAAGATCTGGATTTGAATCCTGGCTGGGCTGCTCTGTGAGGATGACATGAAGGGGTTGAGAGCTTACACCGAGCCAGATGGCCTGGGGCCAAATTGCAACACTGTCCTCTCCCAGCTGCGTCACATCTGGGTGCGTCACCTAACGTTTCTGTGCCTCCATTTCCTCCCTGTACGGTGAAGATTACTGTGTACCTGCCACGGGGCCCGAGTGAGTGAATTCATGCACGGCGCTTAAATCCGGGCTTAGCTTACAGTCAGCGCTCAACTACGTCAGCTGTTGTTGGCTGCCGTTGTTACACCTGCTGGCAGGCACGCTGAAAGATTTAAATGGGCTGACCGCTTAAAAAGTTGAGTAGGTGCCTGACAAATATTAGTGTCCTTTCTTCCACATTTTTCTGATAAGACAAAGACTGTGTGGAAGGCAGGACCTGCCGTCTCCACCATGTGACCGCACGGGCCTGCCAGGAGGATCTCTCCGAGGCTCGCTCTTGCAGCTCTTGGGGGTAGCTTCTAGATTTCATTTATGCAACGCTCCCCGAGTCCTCTGAAGGGATGTCTGAAGTTCTTAAGGTAATATCAATTTAAATTTGCAATAATGTTTAAACATGATTTTTTAAAGATATCTTTTTTTTATTATTAAAGAGAAGTGGAAGAAGCTGATCAGCAGTGGCCGCAGGCGGGAACTTGGCTGGCCAGGCTTGGCTATGGAGGAGCGCCAACGTGGGCTCAGAGGACACTCCCTGGGCCCTGACCCGGGGGCAGATGCCAGAGAACCCTCTTCCCGGGGCAGACCCTTTGCCTTGTGCAGCGAGGCAAGCTGAATGCTGCCCGGAAAAACCAAGGCTTAAAAAATGTTTATTCTTCCTGAATGCCTGCTACCTTTCTTGCCAGGCAGGGGCTTTTCTTGCTGTCTTTCTCAGAGAGTTTTTGGGGAGAAAGGAAGAAAACTGTTGAGGGCTCCTACTGAAAACTGTTGAAGGCTGGAAGTGGTCGTGAGAAAGTGAGAAGGAAAGGGGAGGACCCCAAACACAATCTCCCACCCAAAACGGCTGCCCCACAGACTGACCGAGTGACTGTCAGCGAGGAGGGCCGGCTCTGCACGAGGCTTCCGCAGAGCCCTCCCCTCTGTGGCCATCGTGGCACCCTGGGGGTAGTAGGTAGCCTTGCTGAGGGCCTTTCTCTGCACAGCCTGCAAGGGCCCTCACCCATTGCCAGAGGGGGCCATGGCCACTGAGACCCCAGAGTCAAGAGAGAGGGGTTGACCTGCCCCCAAACCCCTCTCCCTGACCAGTGACGGGCGCCCTGTTGGCTGGCTGGACGGTGCAGGCGGATCTGCAGGCCAGGACAGCACCTCAGATGTCACTTCACTTCAGGTTCACACCAGCTCTCCCCTGAGCTGCCCTCTGTGACTTGGGCTGATGTGTCCACCTAAATGGTGACCCAGTGCCAGATCTGGGCCTCATGTCAGGACTCGGTTTCCCTTCACCCTCTTTGGCCTTTGTCTGCCTCCCAAGCTGGCAGGATCTCCTCACAGCTGGGTTCAGGGAACCTGCAGGCACCCTGGACTGGGCCGGCTGACATGAGAGCCAGGCCAAGGCACCAGGAGGTGAGGCAGGTAGCGTGTGGATGAGGTCTCCTGAGGAGAGGAGTTGGCAGGTGAGTCACCTCCGAGGAATTCTCTGAGGTTATAAATAGGCCTTGCTGGCAGCCATGGCCGGAGAAAGATAAAGGACCATTGTAGGAGCAACTTCCTGATAGGCAGTTATTAAACCATGAATAATCCTTCTGAGGGAATTCCAGTCTACAGCCAGCTCCCCAGCCCCTTCTGTGCCAGGGACCAGCACTGGGAAGGGTACCAGGTGCCCGGGAGCCTGCAGGGGCTGTACCTACACAATGGCATTTAATTATTCAGCACACCAACCTACCAGCTAAGTATGCTTGTCCCTGATTTAGAGACGGAGAAGCAGGCCGGGAGAGGTTCCCTGCCCAGGCTCCTGGCTCTCCACGGCTGAATCTGTGCAGAAACCCAGGGCTGATTGACAGCGCGGCCTCTGCTACTTCATCCAGGACGTGGGGCTTCCCGGCCAGCCATGGGGGACAGGAGGAGTCCAGAAACCCCTAAATGACCAAGCCAGGGCTTCCTAACATAGTCTGGTCAACCAAACACCACTGGGGTTTGTGCACAAGGCTGGCAGTGGGAAATGCTGCCTAGCGAGTAAAGTAGTTGGAAATCTATTTAAGCAGGAGTGGGTCTGTTAAAACTTTCTCGTTTTTATTTCCTTTAAAAAAATTAAATACAGGCTAGGAACATTTTCCAATAGAAGCCTAGGAAAGGGTCTGTTATCAGCTACAAGGTCACCTTGCTTCCATGTGCCAATGAAGGTCAGGTCTCTGTCCACGCAAGAGTTCAGGAGACCATTCCAGAAATTCCCTGGCCCACACAGCCAAGCCCACTCCGGCTCCTCCCACACACCCCTCAGGCTGGGCCCGGCTGGGTGGGCACCAGTGGCCTCAGAGGAGACCAGAATGTGGTCTGGTTGGGACCCCACCCAGTTCCCTGGGCCTGAGGCCCAGCATGCAGGATTGAACACATTCCCAAGCTGCCTCGGACCTGGACGTCAGGGAGCGAGTGACGTCAGAGCCTGGAGAGAGCATCCTCTGGTCTGGCCGTGGACTCTGGGGTGTGGCAGGGATGGAGTCTGGCAAAGTTTCACCCGCTCCTTCAAGCACAGTGGGCACACAGCCTACGCAGGCCAAACCCTGCTGACCCCAGCGAGGTTAGAAGGACACATGCAGTGCCACTAATGCGAATTGCGGGATTTTGTCTGTTTTTGTTTTCTACCCAAACATCAAACAACCATATCTCCTTCCCTCTGACAAATCAGCAGCCTCTTTGTGAAAACTGTCGGAGACGGAGCCTGCCTGGGCTCCTGGCTGTCCACGGCTGAATCTGTGCAGAAACCCGGGTCTGATTGACAGCGCGGCCTCTGCTCCTTTACCTGGGACATGGGGCTTCCTGGCCAGCCATGGGGGACAGGAGGGGCCCAGAAACCATTAAATGACCAAGCCATAGACTCTGACATGCAGAGCAGATGCATTTCAGGGACGAAGCAAAGGGGTCCAAGCTTGCCTAGGTACCTGCCCATTTGGAAAGGGGGCTTTCAGAATGGGATATCTAAGGACGGTCTTTTCCCAGTGGAGGTCCTGGACGGAGCTGGCTGCCATCTGGCTTCCTCCATGGGCACCACTTGAAGCTCTTGCCTTTTCCCCAACACCGTTCGTGATGCAAGCTCCAAGCTGGGCCTCGGGACTGCCTTTCTGCTAGGAGTTTTCAAGAGGTGTGGCTCCTCTGAAGCATGGACATAATATGCACAAGTTAAAAACCAAGCACAACTGCTTTACCTTAAAATGGACTTTGGGCAGTGAGTGCCCAGTGTGGCAGGCATGAGGCTGAGTGGCCAGTGTTATGAGGCCCTCAGCCTCTGCCTGGCCCAGGAAAGTCACTTTTGAATAAAGGGAACTTCGCCTTCCCCCAGAGCAGGCAGGGAACCCTACTACATCTCTGGTGAGGGGGTAGAGACAGGCCTCTCCACGGCTCTCCCAAGACCTCTTGCCCATGGACCACAAGCCAACTGGGACTCCAAGTGCTCCGCTCACCAGCGGGCCTCAGCTGTGGTTCCCAGCTGACACAAGCAGCCACTCACAACAGCAAGACGATACCTCTGACCGCTCGCTTATCTGCTGGCAGAGAAAGGTGCCGGCTCTCGCTTTCCTTATTCATCCTGTTACCAAAAACTGAGGACCAGCCAGGGCATTCCCAGAACTTGCAAGATAAAAGAGAGTGAGCAAACATTTCTGCGGCTTAGCTCCCTTCCTGCAGCGGCCCGGCCCACTTCAAGGCCCATAGATTCCACTCCGAAGGGCAGCAGCATGAAGAGAAGTTCTCCCGACACATGGGTGTGCCCAAGGGTGGCCTTTAACAGCCACGCCAGGCTGCCTGACCCCACGGTCTACGCAACCATCAGCAGCTGGAAATCATGGCGGGCCCCTCACACTCGGCATTTCATCTGCTGAACGTGACACAGGGATTCCTGCCAAGGCCATCCCTGGAGATTAGCTTGTCACAACCATGAGGCCCCCTTTTCCCTTCCACACACACATATGTGGCTCCTCAGATTCAAACTAGTGCCTACAGCCGCTGAGCCACAGCCTGGGCACACAGTAAGTGCTCAACAAACATCTCCCAAATGCTTCCTGTGCTTCCAACTGGCATTTCCAACTTCCTCCTAGGGCTTCCCAAAGCGAGATTGTCTTTAGCTGGCCTCTCTCCCAAGGTCCCCCCCAGTGTCCCCTGCCAGGGTGATAGCACCCCAGCTATCAGGCGCCTTAGCCAGAAATGCTTCAAGACCTCTGGCTTCTGTCTCCAGATTTCTGCCAAGCCCTGCTGCATCTCTCCATGCACAGAGCTGCCCGTCAGGCCTGCATTTGTCTTGCCCCCAGTGTGATGACTGTCTTTGCTCTCAGCTGTACTCCGAAGGGCTCTCTCCATCCCACCCATCTTCTCTCCTTCCCCCAGAGCACAGTGCAGGACCCGCATCCATTCGATAGTGCACCGTTGGATGCACGATCTGGCCTCCACCTGGCTCCCACCATCCCAAGACAGTGCATCCGTGCCCCTCACCCCTGTCTCAGTCAGACCAGAGCACTTCCTGTTCCAGACCATGTCCTGCTGCTTTCCCCCATCATGCCTTTCCCCATAATGTTCCCTCCTTATGGAACCCTCTTTCCTCAGTTCCCCAGCCCATGAACTTCCACTCATCCGCTGAGACCCAACTCCAACATCAACCCCTGTGACATCAGCCTCCATCACCTGACTCCTTCATTGCTAGCTCCTCCCAGAGCAGATTGGACACATGTGCCCCCTTGGATTTGTCACTCCGTATTGAGATCCTTTGTCAGTTAGCCTCTCTCTCCCATAAGAGTCCTGAAAGTCTCAAATGCCAGTGTGCACAGAATCACCTGGCAGCAACACAGGAAGGCAGGTCACCTGGCTCCACACCTGGCATTCCAACTTGGGGCCCAGGGATGTACATTTTAACAAGCACACGAGGTGGTCTTGATGCCAGTGATCCTGGGGCCCCACACTGAGGCCTGCTGCTCCTGTGGTTCCAGGTGGGAGGATCCTATCTTCTTCAGGGATGGGTGTCCCCTGCTCCAGCTTAGCGCCCATGGCATGGAACAATAAGAGAGACAGAATGAGGGCCCTTGGCTCCCAGCATGACTGCCCCTTCCTGCAGCAGGTGTCTGTGGTGAGCCTCTCAGCCCCTCTGACGCTCAAAGGAGACTTGCACCAGGCCTGGCCCACAGAGCTGTGGGGAGAATTCAAGAACATAAAACCCTCGAGTACAGTGTTTGGGCTCAGTACACAGTCATTGAATATGGTTGAATCTAGAGCAACACGTTCTTCTTATGGTTTTCCAAAAATGCTGAGACTTCACTCTGGTCATGTCATAAGATACCTACTTGCAAACAGTCCTGGGAGGAAAAACTCCCTCATCCCCTCCCTTCTGTGGAATCGCTGGAGTTTAAAACCTCTTCTGAGTTCCTGTAGGTGTTTTGCCAAGGTTTAGGAGGGTGGGTGTTGATGCATAGAGATGAAGGCGCTGAGGTTTCCCAGGAAGAAGACAAAGCAGGGGAGTGTTTCCAGTCTGCTGCATGTCCCCTGTGGTGGGGACAGGCTCTGAGATGAGGACCACGGGGAGGAGCCACGATGGTCCTGGGCCCACACACACTGGCCAGAAGTGCAGGTGGCCAAGAGGCAGGGCCTGCATGAGTGCTGCACCCCTGTCTCTGTTCAACTCAACTCCATTTGTGCATGTACCCGCACTCATCTGTGGGCTGTCTCACCCACACACTAAGTCATTCATTCATTCATTGATGCAGCAAGCATTTATCAAGTGCCTGCTGCCTGCTGGTATTGGACTAGGCCCTGAGGATACAGGGAGACAAGACAAGTCTCTACACAAAAGGATTTACAAAATCCAGGGGGAACAGACAAGCAATTAGGAGCAAGGCAAGATGGTAATTCCTGAGATGAAAATAAATAGAAAGTTCTGGAGGGCCTTGAGAGAAGGACCACCAAGACGGAGCCCCGCCTTTGCCTGGAAACTGGGATCTAAGAGGCCCATGCCACAGAAGCTCTCATTTCAGAATTGAGGCCCGCCTGGGCCCCAGATGCTGCCCTGCCACCCCCAGCCCCAGGTCTCTGCAACTTTGTCTACAAGCCCTTGTGTCTGCAAGCCTGCGGGGCTTGGGTTTGGCCAGAAGGAGTGAGAAGAGAGGACAGAGAGAGCACGGAGGAGCAGAAGTCCCAAGATAATCTGAAATGGAGACCATGCCACGCCTGACACAGAGACAGAGGAGACAGAGGGGCAGCTACCCCATTACTAACCGATTTCCTAGACTAATTCTCACAGCACCTGGCTTTTGGAGAGTGCTTCCTCTTGGATGTTCATGAGCCCCTCCTAGTCATATTTAAAAAAAAAAAAAAAAAACTTGAGCCAGTTTTATTCATTCATTTATTGAAAAAAGTATTTAATACTCATCGATTAGGGGCCGGGCACAATTCTAGGTCCTTGGGATATATCAGAGAACATCGACAAAGACCTTGTTTTCATGGAGCATATATCTAGCAGGTGGAAACAGACGAGAAACAATAAGGATAATAAATAGGTAAATGATATCCTCTGTAGAAAGTTATCAGCACTAGGAAGAAGAAAGTAGAATAAGATGGGGGAATTGGGGAGGGGAGAAGGGAGAGGAAATTGCAGGGTTAAACAGTGTGGTCAGGTGAGGTTTCCTCTAGTGGGTGAAACAGGAACAGACCTGAGGGACGTGAGGGAGCAGCTGCTTGGATGCCTGAGGGAGGAGTGCCTCCGGTGGAGGGGACAGCAAGAGCAAAACCCTCCCGTGGGAGCACCCCTGGAAAGTTTGAGGATCAGCACAGAGACCAGGGGCTGGCGCAGAATGAGTGAAGACCAGGGTGTGGGAAAGGAGGCAGGGAAGGTAATGGGGGTCTGGGGCCAGGGCAGGCGCTGGAGGGCGTGGGCAGAAGAATGTCACCCTCTGACTTACGCTCTGAAACAATCACTAGCTGTTTTGTTGAGACTAGATTGAGAGGGTTTGGGGGGTTGGGTAGAGATAGGCAGACCGGCAGACTGGTTGGGGTCTCTTGCATAATTCAGATGGAATTGATGGTGCTCCAACAGTGGTGACAGCAGCACACCTGGTGGGAAACAGGCAGTTCTGGAGGGACCAAGAGGGTGTGAGGGAAGACAGAAGTCAGGTTGAGTGGGCTTCTGTTGCTTGCAACCGGAAGAGCCGAGTTCTGACGCCAGTCTCCTTTGCTGGCACCAGGGGCTCGTAGTGGCCTCTTCCAGCCCGACTTTCCCCTGGGCACAAGGAAGGCCTGACAAGATGCTTCCTCAGAAACCACCCATTGCCCCGAGAGGGATTAGAAGTGATGACTAAGCCACAGGATTGGGTGAGCTGGGCCGTGTTTACACACAGAAGCCTCGGGTGAGAAAGAACAAAGGGTGTGAATGAGAAATCCAGGAAATGGCCCAGGAACCCAGGAGCTTGTTTGGGTTCCACTCACCTCCCCACACATTGTCACAGCTGCAAGACCAGTCGTCTGCGGCTGAAACTTCTCAGTGAAGGCACCAGACCACACACGTCAGACTGTATGACTGTGCCCATGTCAGGGAAACAGTTAGCGCTCACCTCCCTACTCTCTGTGAGTTCCCCTAGATTTCAGCGCTCATGCTGTTAGGCCAGGTCATGAGGCTAATCCTGGCCAATGCACTGTGAGTACCAGAGATGTGTTCTCTTCCAGGACAAGAAATGAAAGGCATCATGTCCTCCATCCCTCTCTTCCCATGTTACAGTGACCTGGGGAAATATGGAGGGAGCCTGGGTCCTTGAGTCACCAAGTGGAGAAGAGCTGTTGCCAACTCTCAACCTCATAGGAACAAGAAATATATAGGGTTAATTCATCACCACAACATGGCATAGCTGTGACAAATACAATTGGCCAAGGACTTTGGCACTGATTTAAAAGAACAATACAAGAGTAAGTAACATTTACATATTACTTTACAGTTTTAAAAGAGCTTTTGCTTAGTCTCATTTGATACTCATCTATTCCATGAACTACGTAGGTCTGCCCGAACATTTTCAAATGGACACCTTCCGACCAGCTTAAACATTAATTATAGAGAAATTATAGAGAAATCAATAGCTTTCCTTTGTAGAAAATGAAATGGAAAAGAAGACTTCTTCATCACACTATCAAACATTAATATGTACATAGGGACAAACTTACTAGGAAAAAAGCAAGACTTATTCAGAAAGCTGTGAGCTCTACTGAGGAAAATAAAATAAAATTTTAACAAATAGAGAAAATACCGAGTTCTTCATTGTGAAGATTCAGTATTGTAAAGATGAAAAGTCTTTCAAATGAACTTATAAATGTCATGTAATTTCAATCAAAGCCCTAGGATGACTTTTCGAGAGACTTTGACAGCGTTAACATGAATTTCTACTTGAAGAATGAAAAGGAATAGAAATTTAAAAAGTTGTGCAGGGTGGGGAGTATAATGCACTACCAGATATCAAAATAAGGCTTATCTTAAAACCACAATCATCAAGAAAGCTGGGTTCCGGTGGAGAAACAGACATAACAATAGAATCAAAAGCCTACAAACAGACCCCAACACTTCGATAATATAAGATAAATGCCAAAAGGATTAGAAGCAAGGGTTTAACAATTTTATAACCCCCAAACTCTGAGCTATTCCACACATTCCCAGGGTAACAGTGGCAAAGCGTCTCACCGCAATGGCCTGAGGTAGAAGGGGAGGTGTGTCAGCATGTCTGTGTGTGTGCGTGTGGCTTTGAAATATTGCCTCGATACGTATATACGTAATACATACATAATAGAGAGCAAGAGAATAAACAGTTCAAGATATTGTTTACTTCTGGAAGAGAAGTAGGAGAATGAGATCAGAAAGAATTTCAAAGGGTTTTCAAAGACTTGGTGATGTTCTATTTATTAAGCTGAGTGATGGGTAGATGGAGGTTCATTATATTATTCTTTATTCCTTATATAGACATTGCTCATTCTCTTTGTATGTATGAAGTATTTCCTAATACACTTGAACTTAGATTATTAAGTATGAAACATCCAATTTCCTTAAGTACTATGTGTGACAGTTGATATCTCTGACATTTTACTTTGACACTTCTTGTTTTCTCTTCATTATGAAGATACATCTCAGTCTTTCAAACATAAGTTTTAGCTCGTGATTATTTTTCAAAATTTTTTTAGAACAATTTTTGTGAAACCATGGATAAGTCAAAAATTTGTATTATTTTCAAATATGAGTTCCATCGTGGAACCAATGCAAAGCAGACAGGTCAAAATATCAATGAAGTGTTTGGGAAGGATGTGGCTAATGAACGCACAGTATGTCTCAAACGAACTTTGAGAAGTTCCATTCTGGTAATTTTAATGTTGAACATGAGCCATGTGGGTGACCTGAGACCAAGATGGATAATGATGAGCTGAAAGCCGTAGTGGAAGCGAATCCATCTCAACCTACGCATGAATTAGCAGCAAGTTTTGGCATTACTATTCCAACAATATTGAACCATTTGAAAAAAATCAGCAAGATAAAGAACCTGGATAGATGGATACTGCATGAATTAAATAAGCATCAGAAGAGAAATAATCTCAAAGCTTGTCTTTCTTTGCTGTCACAACATAAATGTGAAGCATTTCTACACTGTGTTATTATGTGATAAAAAATGGATTCTTTTTAACAATCACAATCATTCAGCACAATGGTTGGATAAAGACGAAGTGCCAAAACACAGTCCAAAACTGAATATTCATCAAAAAAGCTAATGGTGTCTGTTTGGTGGTCTGGCGCTGGTATTATCCACTATAGCTTCATGAAACCTGGTCAGTTGATTACGGTGGATGTCTACTGCAACCAGTTGGATGAAATGATGAGGATGCTTGCGATTAAAGAGCCGAGATTGGTCAATAGAGACAGGCCAATCCTCTGGCAAGACAACACATTGCACAAACAACGCTGTTCAAACTACAGAAGCTGGATTTGGGAATTCTCTGTCGTCCACTGTATTTACCAGACTTGGCACCAATTGACTACCATTTCTTCTAGGCTTTGGATCACTTTTTGTAAGGAAAACTATTCAATTCTCAACAAGCTGTGGAAACACATTTCATGATTTCATCACCACTCGCTCTCCAGGCTTCTTGGCTGCTGGCATAAACAAGCTACAGTTAAGATGGTAAAACTGTGTCAATAGATTAGGCACACACTTTGTTTAATTGTACTGCTTCTTATTTGGGATATAATAAACTACACTTTAGATTCGAAATCGGACATTTCATATTTAATGACCTAATACAATCCCTGAGGTGTATTGCTCTCTCTCCCAGGAAGGGGTATCCATCACATCCCCGGTTATGAATCACTGGATTAAGAAATGAATAATAAAACAATAAAAGAACTTGAAATATTACTCATGATTCACCATATTTTGCAAAAGAATGGTGATGAAGGTGAGGTCTATGAAACAAGTGAAGACATAACTTTTAGTGCCGTCTCATTCTTCCCCCAGCATCTTACCCTCCCTACTCCACTATAAAAAAAGGCATAGATTTCCCATACTTCTACAATCCCCATTTAGAACTACAATGGAAAAAATTACCATTTAAAAGGATACCAAAACAATATATTTTAAAACACACATAGAAATAAAAAATTATAAATTTTATATGAAGAAATACACAAAAATTTATTGAAGAACATAAAGTAGACCTGAATAACTCCATGTTCCTCAATAGAAATGCTCAGTTTTATAAAAGGATCAAGTCTCCCCAAAATGGTACACAAATTGAATAAAATTCCAACCAAAATCTTAAAGAATTTCTATGGAATTTGCAAAATAGATCCTGTTTAAAATATATCTGACAGAAGAGCCAGAAGTGTTTGAAAAATAAAAAAAAATGAAAGGTTCTTGACATATTGGCTATCAACACATTCTACAAAGTTATAGTTATTAAAACATTGTGGTATTGGCACCAGAATAGACAAATCGATGGAAAAACTGTAAGTCTTGAAACAGATTCATAATTATTTAGGAATTTAGTACATGATACAGGTATCATTTCAAACCAGCAGAGACAAACTAAAATGTTCAATAAATGTAGCTGGACTATTAACTAGTATTTTAAAATAAACTCCTTAGATACCTAATATACACCACTATATACAAAAATAAAGCCAAAGGAATTAAAGAATCAAATGCACAAAAATAAAATTATGAAAGTACTAGAAAAATATATATAGGAACATATCTTCATATGTAATATGCAGAAGTCTTTCTAAGCAAGATACTAAATCCATTAGCTATAAAAGAAAACCATGACAGATTTGACTACTTACAAATTTTAATTAGAAAGTTAGAAGTTCTATACATTAATGACATCATGTGCAAAACAATGGTGACTTAGGAAAAAAAATTTGTAATGTATATAAAAAACAAGTTCAAGTCACAGATTACAATAAATTTTTAAGAATTAATAAAAGGAAAAAAGAACAACCTGATAGAATAACTGGGCAAAAGATACTACGAAACAGCTCACAGAAGAAGTATAAATGGTCAGAAAACCATGAAGTGTTACACATAGAAATGCAAATTCAAACAATGTGATGACATTTTGAAATTTATCAAATTGATAAATTGATAGATTGACAAAAATTTAAAAAGATTAATACTATACCATGGGAGTTAGAGTGGTGAGAGACAGATGCCCATCACAAGCTGCTGGTGGGAGTGTGGAACAGGCACCCTGTTGCCGAGGGCATTGAGCAATGCTTATCAATGGTGCTCTCTGATTCAGCAATCTCACAACTAGGAATGTAGCTGACCCAAATCCTCGCACCACAAGGCTATGGATCAAGAACATTCCCTGCAACATTGCTAATAATAGCTAAAATTGGAGAAATTTAAATGTCTGTTAGAATGGGACTGGCATGGCAAAATAAATGATGGTGTATTCCTACCATGAAATATCATGCAGCCCTTTGTAAGAATGACGTGGTTCTACATGTACAGAAATGGAAAAAGACCAAAAATATATTCTTAAATGCAAAAAATAATGCCTCAAAATATTACATTTATTATGATCCATTTGTGCAAGTGCAAAAAAATGTATTATAAAACAAAGAATTAGAATGGTCTTCACCCAAACTATTAATCTGGTAAGAGAAATCAGATAGAGAGTGAGGTGAGGAGATGGGATCTGCAAAATTTTACTTTTAATAATCTATATTTCTGTTGCATTTGGCATTTTTAAAAACTTATATTAAAACATGAAGAGTTGAAAAACAGTAAGTGCAGAATTATTCCATTTAAGTTTTTCAAAAGACAAATCCTTAAATACATACACGGCAATCTTTCCTTTGCATTGTAGTGTGGGTCACAAAGAGACCAGGCAGTCTGAAACCATGCAAAGTGCTCTTAATGACCGATGGGGAGGATACACCCTAAATTTCCTCTGAGGAGGGAACCAGGACTGGGTCTTGAAGAGAGACTTACACATTTTTCTCTTCTCTCTTATTGGCTACTTGACAATGAACCGTAGAATTTTAAAAAGAAGAAAAACACGTACAGAAACAGAGAAAGTCATTTGACAAAAATACCATTGTTTTTCTTAAGAAATATTAAAAATGCATATAAATAAATATATTTCATGGGATTGGTTTTTAATTATCCTTATTAGATTTTTAAATTATGAAGTAATACATGTCTATAATGAGTGAGTCAAGACAAAGACAAAGAAAACATTAATATTCCTGGATTTATTCTGTTTTGTTGATTTATGTGATTATTTTGGTGCCAATATACTGTTTTGTTAAAGCAGTTTTAAAGAAAGTTGTAATATCTGGTGAGGCAAACTACTCCCCCTACATCATTCCTTTATAAGATGTTCTAGGCTATTCTGAGACTTTACTCTTTTACACTACCTTGAAAATATATGTGTTCCAAGATAAACCATTGGGATTCCATTCAGAATTGCATTTTGTTTTTGTTTTTATGCAATTTTGACTTTATATCTAGGTACATGGTATGTCTCTCCAACATTGTTTTAATTCTTTTAATAAAGTTGTATAATTTTCTTCAAAAGGTGCTAGATCTTTTTTGCTAGATTTATTCCTATGACTATTACAGAATTTTTATCACTAACATGAGTAGGATCTTTAAATTTTCATTTCTAACTAAATTTTGTTAATATAGAGAAAGGCTATTTATTTTCATATATTTACCTTGCATCCAGCAAACTCACTAAATTTTCTTATCAATACTAATTTTTTAATTAGTAGTGTCTTGGATTTCCAAGATATGTAATCAACCACAAAAACTACATATAAAGGTAATTTTGTCTTCATTTCTAATATTTATATTTTTAATTTAATTTTTACATTTTATTTTAGTAATAAAAGCATATAGTTTTAAAAGTCAAATGATACTAAAAGATTTGTCATTAAAAACACCAGTTCCTTCCTACATTCACTTCTTTTTTTGCCACATTTACTTTTGATTCTGAATCTTCAGATACAGCCACTTTGACCTCTTTTAGCTATTTCTTTTGACATTTTCACAATGCCGTGTTTCTAAATGACATGATTATAAATTTTCATTTTTTAGATTTAGATACTATTTATTGATTTCCTATAATGAGAAAATAAGAATTTAGCTCTTTTATACCACCCCTCATCCACATGTATAGTCCTCATTCTCCTAATATAGTTTTACCATAATAAACAAATTTTCATATTCACATAGTCGTGGATATGTGAATATTGTCTACAGCTGAGCCATATGCATAACAACTGATCATCTTTCCTTTGCTGTACAGCTTTTTTTTTCCCCTGGATTTATTAATGGCTTTAGTTTTTTGTTGGTTCTTTTTCTCTTTGCTTCTTTGTTTGCATGTGTGTGCGTGTGTGTTGTTATTATTGCTTTGTTTTGCTTGGTTATTCATTAAAAACTCTTGCGGGCACATTCTCCTCTCAGTACATTTAAATATACTCAACAATCTATCAATTGTGTATCTCTTTTGGAGATCTCTTTCCTGTGGCCCTCTACGATCCCCCTGCAAGTGGAATCAGCTGCTCTGATGGGCAACTGTATAACTGTAATCCTGGACTTCCATTCACATGAACCTTTCAAAACATCCCTTTGCCTTTCGACTGTTTTCTGTTTACCTTTCATTTTTCATAGTCTTTCTGTTTCCTGATTTACTCCCTGCAGTAGATGAAAAAGAGATGAGGAGAAAGAGGTCATTCCCACTTGTTGGAAAATTTTTCCAGTAAAGGGAGAAACATGAACTATTAACCAAAAAAGGCAGAAGAGAAGGAATTAGCTGAAAGAGAAAAATTGTGATCACCCAAGATAAAGAGGTAATATCAGGGAGAAAGTTCCCAGAGATCCCACATGGATGAGCTAGCTTTGGAGAGGGAAACATCTTCTCACAATCGTCAGCAGGGAAAACTGAAAGACTCCGTTTCTGGGAATTTGGCAGATGAAATCATTTGGGCCTATCTTCCCACAGAAAACAATTAAAAATGCCAGATAAAATAGAAAAAGTATCTTTTAAAAGCATCCAAAGGCTAGCTAAATATTAGGTTTATTAAATTTGCCTTTTTTCCAGTCAAAAATGGTCTACTAATAATACTTCTTTGTGTTTCAACCTAATAGCGAAGAATTAATAGTCCAAAAATCTAAGAGAAAGAGATATTCCCCAAGAGGTAAGAGCAATACTGAAGTCGCTTATGTTCTGAGGGCATTTCCTGAGCCAGCAAACTTGAACTTCGATTGGTCCCTGATGGTGAGAAAGCAAAAGTCAAAAGCGAGGAGTATAATAGGAGAATCTCCCCACATTAAATCATAAGCCTAAAAAGCTATACCCTCAGAGTAAAGTGAGTCAGTAGTAATCTTCTTCTTTCATCCAAGTCAAGGAACTAAATGAGACACTGAGCAGAACAGGAGAGAACGGAGGGGTCTCCTCAGGATTTGTAATCACAAGTAGGCCTTTGAGGAGATTTGCATCCCAAATTCACATTTCTGGGAAGGTTTCAAAGTAATCTTAAGTGTAAATTTAATTTAAAGTAGTCTGACCAGTAATGACTGACCCCAGGCAACTTCAGAAACAAATGCAAATCCTGAAGGAAAGCACTTCACCCTACAAATAATTTCTCAAGGACAATGAGCATGATACCGTAAAAAATAACCAGTCACATAAGGAAACAAGGCACCATGAGTGAGATCTAGTAGAAATAATGGACAGCAGAAACAAACCAGAAAAAAAAGTCAGATATTGGAATCATATGACACAGATTATAAAATAACTACAGTTAATAATGTTAAAAGATCTTCAAATCTTAAAATAGTATTGGCAGAGAATAGGAAACTATAAAAAGTGACATAGTAAATTTGAAATGGAACCAAATGGAGCTTCTAGGAATAAAATCAAAGGAACAATCAAAACTTAAAACTCGGTCAACAGGTTTAACAAAAGATTAGAAAAAGCTGAAGAAAGAATTTGGGAACAGGAAGCTAGGCTAATAGAAATCATCTAGAAGGAAGCACAGAGACAAAAAAATGAAAACATATGAAAGAGAAGTTAAAAAATATGGAGAACGGAGTGAGAAGACCAACAAGCATTTAATGCGATCAGAGGAGGGGAGAGAAAGAATGAGGCAAAGACAGTTTTGGAGAGATAGTGGCCAAACATTTCTAGAACTGACAGAAGTTTAGACCATGTCCCTGGGTAGCGTTCCTCACTAAATACCTAACAAAACTTGTTCTGCTGTCATATGGTTGTGAGTGTTAGTAGGACTTAGGAAATTTAAAATTTTATTAAACCAGGATCACATCACCCCATAAAATTCTGAGTTAAAACCTAATATCACTGTGATAACACATTGTAAAATCAGCCTCCACTTTGGATGGGAAATGACTTATAGCCCTGCTACAACAGAGCGGAGGAGGTTCTTCAGAAACACTGATCTTAGGTTAGAATTCCTTTGAATCCTCCCCAAAGAACCATGAAGCTTCATTTTTAAAAAATCAGTATTTTGGTGAAAAAATATAACTTTCTCAGAGCATGAAAAAGAAAATCCCACAAGGTTCTACATCAACAACCTAGGCCAAAGCGCCAGAGAAACTTCACATGGTCTTTCTTGTCATGAGTTACAATCATTGTTCTGGGAATTTTCTTAGGGGCTTGGCGTTTTTTCCTTATAAACAAAACTACATATCATTCTTGAAGCTGTCTGATAACTGGAATGCAAGCAGTTGCAGCATTTTTTCTAGGCCAAAGAGCAATACCCAGTGGTCTCAAAAGACAACCAGGGGTCTGTGTTTCAGTTCTCATTCCCCAGTGGAGTTGTCCCCATTCAGGGCATATATAGAGAGAGTCACCTCTTCAGATCTCTCTAATCTGACTCAGGCATCTCACACATGGACCTCAGAGGGCTTTCTCCTCTTCCCCATGGCGCCTGTACGCCTCTCTGCCTGGAGGACTAAGTTTCTTGAGTCCTCTGACTCAAGGACCCATGGCTGGTACAGCACATTCTGTGTTTGCAAATTAAGCCTGCGATGAAGTTTACAAGACAAAGTTTGATGACCTCTTCGATAAAGGGACACAGGCTCGGAGACAGTTTAAATAAACTGGGCTAAAAACGAAAAGAAATAATCATTGGCAAGCTTCCCCATCATTTTTCTTCTAGTTTCCCTCCCTCCCTTCCTTCCGCTCTGTTAGTAACATCAGGGTAGTATATCCCTTTATTATACAGTCTCAATTCCCCACCATGCCCTGAGCAGAGCCGCTGATTCCTTTGGAGGTTGATTAGGAAGCCGCACCAACTTCTGCCTCCTTGTGGTGCTGGGCTGTTTCTCGTGTGAATATAAGACTGACCCCAGTAGGACAGGCAGTGGGTGACACGCAGGTGCTCTGAGCGACCTTGAGAGTCTGGTCCTCCCCTTCTCCAAGCCCGCCTCCCGGCTGCCCTGCACACTCTTCCTTGCTCATGAACCTTCAGCGACTTCCCGTTGATTCCAGCCTCAAGGCCAAACCTGTTTATCTGACTGTCAAGGCCTTCCTCAGTCTGAGCTCAATGACAGTCCCAACCTGATTTCCAACTCGAATTTGCTCTAGTGGTTCTCATCCCAGGGTGCCCTAGAGGGCGTTTGGAAATGCATAGAAGCATTTTAGTTGTCACAAGGATGGGGGTGGCAACTGGCATTGAGTGGGCAGGGTCCAGGCATGAGAATTGCCCTCCAGTGCCCAGGACTGTCCCACACATTGAACAATCATCCCATCCCTGTGCCAGCAGCACCCCTATTGAGAAATGCCTCTTAATTCTGGCCCAACTTGTTCAGTCTCTATTATCAAACCAGTTATGTGTGTTCGTCACTGCTGTCCCACCCCACCTGGAATTCCCCTCCTTTCCTCTCCGTTTCTCTGAGTTCTACCCATTGGGAAGACTTGGCTTTCTTGGATGCCCATCTGAAGCCACCACTGTCTCTAAACCCTCAAAGCCACTGTTATCACTGAGAGGCTGGCAGGTTTGTGTGAAGGACACAAATGCTGGAGGTTTGAGTCTCATTCTGCCACTTTGCCCATGTGGCCTGGGGAGAGCCACTTCCCCAGTGAAGTCTACTTTCCTCATCTCTAACGTAGAAGTGATAGCAGCACCTACCTTAGAGGGTTCCATAAGGATCAAATGCTGCATCATAGGGTAAAGTGCCCAGCACTGCCTGGTATGTGGTAGGAATGCCATTAATGCTATATAATTGTTTTGATTCCTTCCAACACAGTGTACTTATTCACTAAGCACTTGTGGAGTTGATGTCCATCCCTAAGACCGTCTGCAAAGGTAAAGCACAAGGTTCCATCATTCTAGACAGAGACTGTGTAGGCAGACACTCATTTTTACTCAGCCATTGAAAGTGTCTTAGGACACGAGTCACTGAGAGGTGGCAAAGGAAGAGGGGCCCCCATGAGCCGACGCCCTCTGAATCTGTCTTTTCACTGATGCCAAAGCGACGTCCACTGCCTGCCAGAGGTACGTGCACAGCCCGAGGAAGAGTTATGAGGAGAAACAGAGACTCTGTAATCTTCCTGAGGGCAGAGACTGCCCTTAAGAAATGGATAGCAGAGCAAGGGAGTGAGATGCTGCCCCCCTGAAATGGAATGTTGGATGCCACTGCCAAGCCACTCCCCGCATCTCTCAGCTGCTCTCTCCTCGCTCTGGTACTGTACTCCTAAAACTCTCAGTTACCTTGGAGACCTCCTAGCCGGGCTTCGCTCTGTGGCCTGAGAAAAGGCATTGATTCATAGTTGAGGAATGGCTTCAGTGTATTCATCCAATGACACGAGTGTCACAGATATCCAGGGATGTGAGCCAGGGTGGAGGCCAGGCCAGCCTGGGCTTGCTAGCCTGAGCCCAAAGCCTGCGTCCCTACTCTCTTTGAACTGGCTCTTAGCAAACACCAAGGGGCTTGCTGATGAAAGTTGAGGATGTGACTTGTTCAGTAGCCATTAAGAAAGAAAAGAGAAAATTCCCAGGAAGGGATGACCAAAAGTGATACTATAAGTCAGAGAGTCCTATCAAGTCCCTCCTTCATGATTTCCTGCTTTTAAAGTTAGTCTGAGAAGATCCATAAAGAGTATTTTGAGTCCCCGAGAGCAGCGATCCCCAAGCTTTTTGGCACCAGAGACAGGTTTCATGGAAAACAATTTTTCCATGTACTTGCGGGGGCGGGGGTATGTGTTGGTTTTGGGATGATTGAAGCACATTACATTTATTGTGCAGTCAAACCTCTCTGTTAATGATAATCTGTATTTGCAGCTGCTCCCCATCATCGCCTCAGCTCAACCTCGGAGTATCAGGCATTAGATTCTCACAAGCAGTGCGCAACCTAGATCCCTTGTATGCGCAGTTTACAGCAGGGTTCGAGCTCCTATGAGACTCTAGTGCTGCTGCTGATCTGACAGGAGGTGGAGCTCAGGTGGTGATGTGAGCGATAGGGAGCGGCTGTAAATACAGACGAAGCTTCACTCACCTGCCCACCACTCACCTCCTGCTGTGCAGCCTGGCTCCTAAAAGGCCACAGCCCAGGGGTTGGGGACCACAGCTCTAGAGAAATCGTTCAGGTGAAAGACACTGAACTTGCTGTGCTTTGAAGACAAGGAAGTGTCATAACCAGACTCAGGACAATGTACTGAAGAAGTGGACCAGCGTGTCTTGCAGAGGTGAAGGAGCAGCAGACTGAAGCAGGTAGGACTGGACCCGAGCCTGACTCTGCCACTACGTGGCCGGAGGTTTCTGGGCACCTCACACAGCAAATCTGGATGCCTGTCTCCTTATTTATTCCATGAGAACATTGGCCTATAAAGACTACAAATGCTCCTTGACTTACGATGGGGCCTTGTCCCAACAAACCCCCTCGTAAGTTGAAAATATTGTAAGTCAAAAATGCGTTTGACACATCTAACCTACCAAACACCATAGCTTAGCCTAGCTGACCTTAAACATGCTCAGAACACTTACATTAGCCTACAGTTGGGCAAAATCATCTAACACAAAGCCCATTTTATAATGAAGTGTTGAATACTTCATGTAACTTATTAATACTCTACTGAAGTATTGTTTCTACTAAGTGTATATAGCTTTCAGACCATTGTAAAGTTGAAAAATCCTAAGTCAAACCATGGTGGACTGTACTTCCATGTTCATGATGATAAACACCCAATGGACTTTTACCCAAGGGACTGACAGAAGTATCATGTTGGCTGTTTACTGGTCTGCTGGCTCTTTCTACAGAAGACTTCCCACACACACTATCACCCACAAAGTCACCTTGAGGACACTGCACTCTCTTGGGTCACCCCAGATCCACCTGAGTGCTCCTCTGCCCAGATGCTCTGTTCCTGGCCCTGGGCCCTGGCATCAAGCCCTGCTCCTGACTTTTGTCATCTGGTACTTAGCCCCCCCGAACTGCCCCTTCTTTGTGTCTCCAGTGGCTTGTTCCCAGGCCTCAGAGCAGGGTTTGGTCCATCAGGGCCCTGGGCTGGGGGTCAGATGCACCTGTGCCCAAAAGCCAGAGTCAAGAAGCTGCAATGTCTTTTGCTCCCCACACCGCACTGGGCAGCGTCTGGTGTTCAGACACAACACTAAGGTGAGAATTGACAAGGGTCAACTAGAATTCCCACTCTCTAAGGGGAGCGTGGTTGTTACTGCCCCCTGTGGGCAAGTGAGAGAGTTGGTGGGAATAGGGACCCAAATGGGGTACCTGCTCTTGTTGGTATATCTCTCAATACAGGGTCTCAACAGAATTCTGGACTGAGAACCACAATCATTTACACTCCTGGGAAAAAATGTCAAAGAGAATAAGGATGGAGAGGACCTCCCTGGCCAACAACAAATACAGCCTCCCTCTCCAGGAGCTGGAGAAACCCAGGCTTTGAAGTGGAGAAACACGTGTCCTGAGACCTATCTCTGGCCAGTGTAGGCAAGTATATCCCTGTCAGGGGCCAACTGGAAGCTCCCTGAAGCCCCTCATGCTTCTGGCCTATTCAACTCAGAGGCTGTCCTGCAGGACAACAATCTTAAGAAACTGCAACATAATAAAAACTTTAAATGCATTAGGTCATTTTTTTGTAAGACTCTCCTGTAATGAGAAAAAGAAATCACAACAAAACAAACTCACAGAAAGGATATATTAAAAGAATAAAAACAACCAAACAAACCAAACAAAATGGTTCTAGCTCATGTCACCAGCAAGAAGGTAACCCTAGGATGGTGGCCCTAGGGCCATCAAATCCCCAAGGAACCATCCCAACCATCCAGTGAAAAACTGGAGACCAGGGCTGTTTTCCAAGGCAGAGAGCAAGCACACGCATCACACGTTGTCAATGACAAAGCAAATGGAAATATTTCTGTGGTCAATGCTCAGTGAATTAGATGATTTCATTAACTGAGTCTTGAGCATCTGGGGCCCTCCTTAAACATTCTGGTGAAATGACATTTGTAAGACACACAAAGAATTCATATCCTGCATCTTGACAAAATCAGACACTTCAAATTCCTTTCGGAAATGAGATAGAAAACAAAATAAAATATAAAAATCTTTTAAAATCCATAAAACAATGAGGAAAATGGAGGAGGCTACTCTTGCATGGCTCTTCCGTGGCCTGGACTGTTAAGTGTGTCCTGAAGTCACAGAACTGGCCACCCTCCAAGATTTGAGAGGCACCTCAAGGCATTTGGAAGAAAGCACTGCTTGGCTGGGAAAAGTGGTAACAAGGGAGGCTTTGGGTCCAGGAATTACAAGGAAAGTAACAATAACGTTAAGTAAGTGCCTAGAATTGGCTTCACACGGACTATCTCTGCAACTATTGGCAAAGAATATCTTTTTATTTGTACAATTGACCAAAAATCCTTCTTCCCTAGAATGCATTAACCTCTTGATCTACTTGTTCTGAAAATTTGGGAGAGCACAGATTCCTCTGAGAATCCAGTAAAGCTATGTACTCTTTCCACTGAAAAATTCCTCTTGGCACATAATTTACAATGAATTTAAAAGGACCTTGAAGCCAATCCATAGTCCCTGGTTGGGAACCTCTGTGCTAAAGTGGGCTCCATTTGTGACCTGTGAGCCAGGGATGGGAGCAGGCTTGTTTCCGAGAGCTTCAGAGCTTCAGCGTCAGGGACCAATTGTCTCTGGGAAGAGACGGGAATATTCTTTCTTTTTTCTTTCAGAGATGGGGTCTTGCTCTGTCACCCAGCCTGGAGTGCAGTGGTGCAATCACAGCTCCCTGCAGCTTCCAACTCTGCGGCTGAAGCGATCCTCCTGCCTCAGCCTGATGACTATAGGTGTGCCCGGTGGTAATGGAAATATTCTAATCACAAGGACAACTCAGCAGCTCCCGAGTTTGCCCTGAAAATTTACCACACTCATTGGTTATTGTGGAGACATCCACTCAATCTGGCCAGTGCCATTTCTCCCAGATGCTTTCAGGCAATTGAAAAATACCAGTTGGCATGACCAGGCAGGCAAGTATAAGATAGGACAACCTGGCAGTACTCAAACCAGAGAGTGCTCCTGTCACGTTCCATTCTGTAACTGGTGTGTATATGTGTGTATTTACCTGGGAATTTTAGGCAATCTCAGTGGCTGGTTGGGTTAATCTAGGCTCACCTGAACCAATTCTTTCCTTTGGAGCATTTCCCCAAAGGAATTATGGAAAAAACCAACAAAACAAACAGCTTAATGATTTGGCCCAGAAGAAATCCACAGCTCAGGAGCTCTGCTCTACACACCACTCATACACCAGGAGTCTGAGACCCCGACAGGCAAAACGATAGGCTCGAGGTCACCCATCTAGGAAGGGCATGGCCAAGACTCCAGCCTGGGTCTGTTGAACTTAGTGTCTATGCCTTGAATCACAGTCACAATGAGGTAGGGGTGTGCAAAGGGAAAGGTATAAACAAAGCACCTTCCTGGTCTGCATGATGTGCTTTTGGATCAGAAGGAACTTTTTGCATGCTGGGGAACACCTCTCTGGGGAGATTCTGAGGTTTGCAGGCCTCCTACCCCCACCATTGGGGCAGGTACGTTAACGACAGCCCCTTGCCTGGTGTTCCCGGCGTCTTGGAATACTAGCCGTGAGATTGGTGGATTTTCATCTGACCTCTGGCTTGGCAATACTCTGGGAGTCTCCTGCTGGGCTCGAGGCTCATGTTGCAACATCCAATTCCTGTGGCATCAGTGTCACTGGGACACACAGGGCACGTCTTCCCGCCACTCCAAATCTACTCTGCTGCAGGCTCCCTCAGCAGGGCCCCTCCCCACACTGGCCAGGAAGAGGGAGACCAGTGGTGCTCATCCCCATTTCCTGCAGCCTATCCAGAAGGAGTCAGGAGGGCAGAGAGGCAGCGTGGAAGCCGTGAAGGGAGGCTCACCTTAGGTTTAAGGTTTGGCAGATTTAGACAGAGATCCAAGCTTACACACTGCACCCACAGTGGAGTGATACTGGGGGCTGGGAAATCGGGCTTGCTGGGGGGCAGGCCTGAGTAGCCCAGCCTTGATGTTCCGAGCCAGAGAGCAGAGCAGGGACTGTGAGCAGGCTATGTTCTTGCCTTCACAGGCAGCACTTGAGGCTCACAGCAATAGCTGAGCTGGGGCCCTGGGTCCTTGGGGCTCTGGGAGGGACACCCTCTCCAGGATCAGCTAAGAAGGATTTGGAGTCAAGCCTCTGCCCCTGGGCTCCTTGCGTTGACCACCTCTCTCCTACACCTAGGTTGGGGGTTTGCTTGATTTATTTATTTATTTTTTTTTTTTTTGAGACAGAGTCTCACTTTGTTGCCCTGGCTCGAGTGAGTGCCGTGGCCAGCCTAGCTCACAGCAACCTCAGACTCTTGGGCTCAAGCGATCCTCCTGCCTCAGCCTCCCGAGTAGCTGGGACTACAGGCATGCGCCACGATGCCCGGCTAATTTTTTCTATATATTTTTAGCTGTCCAATTAATTTCTTTCTATTTTTGGTAGAGACGGGGTCTCGCTCTTTCTCAGGCTGGTCTTGAACTCCTGAGCTCAAACAATCTGCCCGCCTCGGCCTCCCAGAGTGCTAGGATTATAGGCGTGAGCCACCGCGCCTGGCCAAAATTTATTCTCTTAATTGACATTGTAATTGTACATACATAGAGGGTATAATTTGATGTTTTGCTATATGTATAATGTATAATGATGAAATAAGGGTATTTAGCACGGCCATCACCTCATGCATTTATCATTTGATTGTGGTGAGAATGTTCAAAATCTTCTCTTCTAGCTATTTTGTAATATACCATACATTACAGTTAACCATTGTCACCCTACCGTGCAATAGAACACCAGAACGTACGCCTCCTATCTAATCATAATTCTGTAACTGTCGACCAAACTCTTCACAGCCTTTCCTGCCGTCTCCACTCCCCAGTCTCTGGTAACCACTGTTCCACTCTCGGGTAAAGAAAAAATGGTTTAAATACGTTGTCCACACAGTTAGTAAGTGGTACAGTGAAACTGAAACAAACTTAGGTTTGACTGTCACTAAAACCTGCACTCTTAATCATAATGCTAAATTGATAAATGCTATTAAATAACAGCATCGGGGCTCCATTTCTCTGAGTTGAGTCAACTTCCTCCTGGAAACAACAAGAAGTCACAGACTAATTCCCTTCCATGATGATCAATTTATAACAAGCAGGTTTAGGTATGGGCGACGCAGAAGTCTTCCAGAGTGTGCACGTGTCTGGGTTCAGGTCATAATCAGGCTCTAGATCCCCACAGAGATTAATCTTAGCATTCTTCCCTCTCCTCCCAATACTGGGAGAGATCCAAGGGAAAAAAAATTAATGAAAGCAGGTCAGGTTCCTTTGGGTCATTTAACATAACAAATCAGCCTCCAGGAAGAGCTTTCCCTGGACTGAAGAGAAAATATAAATGCCACTGAAAAATTCATAGGTCAAAATTTCCATCTTCATTGAGTCTCCCTCAGGCCCTTTGTGACAAAAATAAGTACAGCTGGCTCCCCCTTACCCAGAGGGCCCACTCCTCTGCAGTACGCTGTGCAGGGAAATGGCTCTTTTGGGACCCCCTTCACAAAAGTCTGAAAGTCCTTAGACTAGCTGAACCTCCCCGTGCCCCACTACCCAAAGTGCGGACCATGGGCCAGTGTGTCCTCATCCTCTAAGCCAGGGTCAGAGCCCAACCCAGCCTTCCATGACCACTGCCCATTTTTGTCAACAAAATTTTATTGGAACACAGCCACACCCACTGTTTTATGTCTTGTCCAGGGCTGATTTTGTACGACCATGGCAAAGTTGAAATAGTTACAACAGAGACCATATGGCCTGCTAAGCTGAAAATATTTGGCCCTTTGCAAAAAAATGTCTGCCACCTCCTGGGCTAGGAGCTCATTAGAAATGCAGAACCTCAGGCCCCACTCAGATCCTCAGGGGACTGAAGCACACTGAAGTTTGAAGAGCAATAACAGTGCTCTGGAGGTCACTAGGCCATTCCTCTGACTTCTTAGGAAGTGCCATGCCCGAAAAGGATGTTCTGAGAGTTTAGGGGCCTAATGGCACCCTGGAGTCAGAAAGAAGGGAAACGCATTTATCAATTAAAATTGCGGGATAAGAACTGACCAAAGGCTCCAAAGGCTGCAGAGTTGAGCTAACCTTTAAGAATAATTAAGATTTTGAAAAATCAAAAGGATATAGACAATGAAGAACCTCCTTCTTAACTGACCTTACAGCTTCTGCTTTTTTTCAGTCTGGATACAGTGTTGTCTGGGAAGAAAACCCTCCTTAGAAAGAGGCTCTGTGTCACCCTACAGAAGCTGTTGGTGTTCCCTGGACAAGACAAGGAGAGCCCAATCCGGAGGAGACACAATGGGCTGCCAGCACCCTCAGACATAAGGGAGTCTGAGCTGGAGTCACTTTCATGCAGAGACTCAGCATGTCAAGGGGTAGGAACATGCTTGGGGTCACAGAGGGCCATCGCCTTCTCCCTTCTGTGTGGCTCCCTTTCGCACACTGGTGCCTGACTCTGGGAGGCACTTCAGGGCTGAAATAAAGCCAAGGCCTCACCCGCAGGAGATGGGAAGGCGGCCCTACTTGTAGCTATGTTTGCGGCTCACCTGGCCAAGCTTCTTCAAGCAGCGCCCACCTCAGTAGCCCTGCTGCCAGTGACCCCTCAGGGCTGGGCTTTCCTTGTCCTGCCTAGGGAGCTCCTAGGGGTTTCTGAAGAGTAAAATGGAGCCTTTCCTAAGAAATATTTTCTGCCCAGAAAACAATCATATTCCGGTCGTAAAAAAAAAAAAAACAAGAGCTTTGTGGTCGGTTAGGAGGGGATTCCTCAGAGGCCCAGACTCTGCCTCTAGCCCAGAGTCCCCTTTCTGGCAGAGCCCAGGTAACTACCCACCGTATACACACCATCCCACCCCCTCGTGGGTTTGCCTCTGTGCTCTTTGGGTGTCTCATCCAGGCCCAGCTTTGCCCTCCAGTTCAGACGTGCCCCACGGCCCGCCTGGTCATGAAGAGCTCTTTCTGATCATGACACTGCCTCCTGCCCCACAATGGACCCTCGCTGGGCCTAGGGTGATTCCCCTGCTGGCTTGGCAGGCCCCAGAGACCCTCTTGCCTGGCACCAGCTTCCGTAATATTCCCACTGCCCCCAGAAGAACAGACAGGCCTGGTTGGAGGCTGATTTCAGGTTGTTGTCAACAAGACATGACCTCTGCCTCCATTCCTAATTCCAGAGCAGGTCTTCAAAACCAGACCACCTTGCTCTGTAACCTCTCTCCTCCCCTGTGGAATTTCCCAGTGCTGGCCCAGGGGGAATGTAAGAAACAGTACGACTGACTTCCTAGGAACCTGTGTACTGAAGAGACATGCAAGGCTCCAGGGAGGGTTTATCATGGAAATGGTAGAATTGTCCTGTTTTTTTAGATATTAGGGAAGTGAATGGCTCCTTAGCCTGGGCCTCCTCGTGACTCCAGATCTCTGGCAACTGCTGGTCATTTTGTGGGTTGGGAACAGGGCGTTTCCTTTATTTTTCCCATTTCTGCTCTTCTTTGGCCTCTGACCACTAAGTCTACAAAATCACACTCCTGGGCAGCTTTTATGTATGCACAGCTGTGTGTGCCCTGCTAATTACCTGCAGAAAACGCTCCTGCGCAAGCATTTTGGCCTGCTGCTCTGCTGTATCTTTGGCTCTCTGTCTACTTTTGAGTAATTCTTGAGTCCCACATTCTTTTTTTTAATTTCAATTTTTTAAATTTTTAATTATTATGGGTGTATAATATGTGTTTATACTTATAGGAAGTCCCATATTCTTGCACTCACTCTTCTCACAGGTCCTCCTCTCCCCTCTACACCCTCTGCTCCTCCCTGTTGAGACCCAGGGGCCTGGCTGTGGGGACGCCCAAGTTCTGGTGGAGCCTGACCGGATGCTGAGACCAGCAGACACAGCAGGTGAAAGCCGAACACAGTGAGGAGCGCAGGGCAGCGGGGCAAGGAGAGAATGGGCCAGGCCTTCCAAGCCTCTCTGCCCCTGATTTACAGACAACGAAAACCACCCGCGTTAAAGAGCTGGCTTTGCACTTATTCTTTGCCTGAGGATTGGAATGTTAGTCACTCTGCCCAAGGATTTTACATGAAAAATGGGAAGAATAGCATCCACCTCGTCGGATTGTTATGCGAGTTAGTGAGGACGGTGTCAGGATGAAGATGAGGATGCGGGTCAGGTTTCTTTTGTGCTGAGGATTCCTTCTCTACTTTTCCCCAGCGCTTTCCCCAGAATTTAGTCTCCCGCAAAGAATAGGACAGTTGAATCTATTTGTCACCCCAGCTTGACCCCATGCCAGTTAAGGAGCGGGAAGCAAGGAGGCTGGACGGTGACTGATACTAAGAGCAGCCCTTTGTTGAGGGCTATTCTTCATCCTCACTGCCACCCCAATGCTAAAATGTTCAGGATGCTGAGGCTCTGTCAAGTGAGAAATTTGCCCCAAATCACACAGCCCAGCCTTAATTTGAACCCATGTCTTTTTAAATTATATCCTGATGCATCCTAAGAAAATGAGATTAGTTAAAAAGGGCTTGGAAGGTGATAGAGTGAGCATGGGGAGGCACGGGAATGTGGGTTAGATGGGAGCGCGCAGGGAGAGTTTGAGAGAGGAGAGAGTCGGAGGGACAGGGCTCCAGAGCCGCAGGGGAGCAGGGAGGCTGGTGTGCGGGTGCAGCCCCCCACACGTGGTTCACGTGCAGGCCCGGCCCCCCAGCGCCGCTGCAGCAGGATCGCCCTGTAGATGCCTCAGACCAGAGCTCTCAGCGCCTGATGCTACGGGGAGCTGAGTGGCCGCACAGAAAGAGCTGGCGACTCTTCTTTATTTCCTCTCAGAAGCAGGGGGACAAACGATTGTGCAGTGTGGGACGGAGAGAGGTTAAACCCATGCTGACCCCTCAAGACTGTGAAATGGAGGAATCAGATTTGAAGGCTGCTCGGTTATCTCTGCTCTCCTTTAAGTGATGAATCTAACAAAAGCTGCTCCGGTATTTCCTGCTTTTCTTCCCATCCCCCTACTCAAGAACTATTCTGGCCACCCGCGAACTCTCCAGCCTAAAGCCATAAAAAGAAAGAGCAGCCTTGTAATCGGCTGTCCACACCCAGCCTAGACCACTGCTCTCATCTGTCATCCTCAGCTCAAGCCAGAACACGCCCTTCAAGACCCAGCTTCGTGGTGGCCTCCCTGAATCCCCTCCTAACCCCAGGGCAGGGCTGGGTCTCAGCTGGGCCCCCACTGCGCTCTGTTCGCACTGCAACCACACAGCTGCACTGTTTGTATTTGTTCTCATGTCTGTGTCCTCCCTGGCACTCTGAGCATCTTGAGGGCAGAGGCTGTGTTCCACATATGTCTGAACTCCCAGGACCCAGTACTGTTTCAGTCTCAGAGCACAAGTTCAGTGAGTGAGTATAGAAATGAAATTTATTGACCACCCACTTAGGGTCAGGTGCTGGGGACACAGGGATAGAGACCATGCCCTGATTTCAAGTTGCTGATGGTTCCAATGAGAGAGATTTTCGTTTGTTTGTTTGTTCTTTGAGACAGACTTTGTTGTCCAGGCTAGAGTGCCGTGGCATCAGCCTAGCCCACAGCAACCTCAAACTCCTGGGCTCAAGTGATCCTCCTGCCTCAGCCTCCTGAGTATCTGGGACTACAGGCACCTGCCTTGATGCCCGGCTAATTTTTCTATTTTTAGTAGTGACGGGGTCTCACTCTTGCTCAGGCCGATCGTGAACTCCTGAGCTCAAGCAATCATCCCACCTCAGACTCCCAGAGTGCTAGGATTATGGGCGTGAGCCACTGTGCCCAGCCTGAGAGAGATTTTTTAAAGTACATGGTAGATATATTATACATACAGTGGATCCCTGGGCTGGAAGATTTTGTTATCATTGTTTTTATCATCAGCAATGTCTTCCTAGCCCTTGAGAAGTCCTCTCGGATATTTTCAGAGGACTACAGCTCCTCCTCCTAGAGAAAGCACCATTGCTACTCCTACCTAAGTGCCGGTGGTTCTGCAGCCCCTACTGCTTGAGGCACCCTGGAACACATGCCCACATACCTTCTAAACATAGTTCCTGACCTCCCAAACCCATGCCAGTCACTAGCCACTTAGGTGAGCCAGAGGCAAAACCATCCTCTTGCATGGCCAATAACAGCCCTCCTCTTTCCCTTAACCCGAAAGGGGCTCATGCCATCATCTCTGCAGCCCCTGGCTACAAACAAAACTTACCCGGGAGCAGAGGACTAAGGATAGCAGGAAGGAGGGCTGCAGGGTCCTCACCAGGGAACCCCAGATCGCAGCACAGAGGCATGAAGCCTAGAAAGAGCATCAAAACATTGTCATGGCCCAGAACCCTGGGAATGGGGAGGCGGAGGATGGCCCAGGGGCTGGCTCTGGTGTAAGGGACCGCAGCGTCATTCCCCCAGGGCCAATGATCTCAGCAGCCTAAAGCCATTGCTGGCACTGCCCACCCCACTCAGTGTCCTTTGCTCTTTGTGGCTATGACCTGGAGTGGCAAGATGGAGGATGATCAAGTGAGTGGGAACTTCTACCCTTTCCATCAGTAATGGAGATGAATGAGGGAGAACTGAGGCAGAGAGTGAGCCAGAGCGAGAGCACTTTGGCCCTGAGACAGCCCTGCCCTGAAAAGACTGCAACAGGACACTGCTGCTCTGATTTACATCCTGGAGCTCCAGGCAGCCTGACAGGGATGGAGGACTTGGCCCCCAGGGCCCCAGCCTATGAATCTAACCTTGATTTCAGAACTGACTGACCCTTTTCTAGAGGGTGGTGGCTTCCCACAGGGGCATCCCTCAGTGCTACTGCTGCACTGATCACAAGCCTAGCCCTCTCAGCTCTTTAGCCTGGGCCCTCATTTCTGTCAATGTCCCTGACTTCTGCTGTGCCTCTGAGCATGGCCAGATCAGCCCTGGAGAATCAGGGGCCGATAACCCAGTCCCCCTCCACCCTACCTCCCCATCCATGCCCCAGTGCTCCCAAAAGGGAGCAGCCAGGTAAAAAGGGGGACAGGATCAGGATATGGAGGGGAGAGGTCACAGCTATGAACAGCCTTTCTGGCCTCAGTGGAGTTTATGATCTAAAGCTGAGCTAACTTCTTGTCTGGTATCTGGGATGTATCTGCTTTGGGAGAAAAAGGAAGGAAAGGAGGTCAAACTCTTGCTGGAAGTCATAACTCTCCTCTTAAAAGCCTTCAAACATGTTTATATAAAGGTCTGCCGGAGAATTATTTTGAGACTGTGTCTCCATTACCTTTCAAAGAGACTGTTCTGAGCACAGAAGTAGTAGCTACCCGAGAGGCCAAAGAGATGTCATGAAGCGTCTCACTCTAGGGGGTGACACAGCAGCTGAATAAAATACTTGGAAAGAACTATTTGGGGTTAGAAAAGAGACTGAAACAAAATTAACCATCTCTCCCTACGCTGCCCCTCTCTTCTACGTGTGCAAGGCATTCCAGGATCCTGGGACTGTGAAGCAACGGCAGCTCTCTCTGTGTGTCTGTCAGTCAGGCTGGAAAGAGAAAAGGGGAAGGAAGAGTCGAGAGAATGACTGGAGAAAGAACTGAAAGAACTTCATGAAGTAGAGCCTTGCTAAGGTTTCAGGCTGTGAAGTTAGAGGGGCGTGGGTTCAAATCCTGGTTGTGCCACCTATGAATTACGTGATGTCGGGAACATTATCTGACCTCTGTAAGCTTCCATGTCCTCATTGGTAGAATGGATTATCTGCTTTATGGAATGCCTAGAGGGTCAGCTGAGATAATATACTTAAGACGGTCAGCACATGCCAGCAATGAGTATTTGTTATTATTATCTGAGACATTAAGCCTGCCCTAGACCTGATATCATAAAATGTGTATAGACAGAGAGCATTTAGGAAGAAGAGACAAGAGGGCATCAGTAGGTTTGCTAGAAAGCTCAACCAGGTGTGACGAGCTCCGTGGGGCAGTATGCCAGGAGTCCCTTCTTTCTCGGCCACCAATTCTGCTGTCACTACAAAAGCCTTCAGGAAGCAAGAAGAGTCTCCTCTCCATCACAAATTAACCCATATAAACTTTTCCGTAAAAAGGGTCTTCTAAAGATTGCTCCTGTCTGCAGCTAAAAGGAGAAGGTGTTATCCTATGCACTGGGTTGGATATGAAAGTGAGAGAACCTCCCTGGTAAGGGGCATAGAAGACCCTCTGTAGCTATGGATTCAACCAACCATGGATTGAAAATATTTTTTTTAAGTTGCATCTGTACTGAACATGTACAGATTTTTCTCTTGTCATTATTCCCTAAACAATACAGCGTAACTATGACATAGAAGACAGAAGGAAAAGTTCCTAGGGAAGAGAAGATTGATGGCAGAAGGATGGAAGGGAAGCTTTGGTCTGGAGTTCGTGGCCTCTGGGTGAGGCGGTGCCCGGACGTGTTGCTGGGAAAGGTCAGAGGGGTCTGGGACTTTGCCTGGTTTCCTTCCTCTTCCCTCTCAAAACTTGCTTTGATGACAATTGTTGACACTAAAGTCAAAACCTAAGATAATGCGTTATTGCCCTCAGGCGACTTGCATGTGAACTCCTTCGCGTTTTGTTTTGTTTTCTTGCAAATTGGTCAACTATTAAAGAAAGATTAAGGTAGCAAGTGGAAAAAGTATTTGAGGGCAGAGGGTATTTTCTCACTGAATAAGACCCTATGGGCAATAGGGTATGTGTGACCCAAGACTAAAGGAAGGTAGACTGAGAGGCCTAAAATCAAGGGAGGCAGCTCTATGGCCTCCTCCAGGGCTATAAAGAGGGGAGATAGTGAGATGGCCCTTGGGGAAAATTGAGGAACTCCGGCATTCTTCTTCCCCATCCACACTTACCGCTTCTCCTCTCTTAACCCAGTACATTCTCTCTTTCATTGTGCTTCTTATCCAGTTTTCTATCCAGAGGCTTTGAAGTTACCTTGTAAATATGGTCATCACTCAGTATCTTGTGGGGGTTAGTTCCAGAACCCCTCCACACATACCAAATCCACAGATGCTCAAGTCCTTGATATAAAATGGTGTACTATTTGCATGTAACTTACTCAATCCTCCCCTTTACTTAAAATCATCTCTAGATTATTTATAATACCTAATACAATTTAAATGGTATGTAAATAGTTGTTATACTGTATTGTTTAGGGAATAATGATGAGAAAAATCTGTACACGTTCAGTACAGATGCAATTTTAAAAAATATTTTCAATCCATGGTTGGTTGTATCCACAGATACAGAAGACTGACTGTATTTTTGGAAGCTCATTAGGCTTCAGAACATTTTCCCTGCCCACTGAGTGAGCATCAGTCTGATGTTTTCAGCGCTTTGACACTCCGTACAGTGCCCACCTCCACCGTTCTCACCCCTAAGCTCAGAGAACAGGTGTCTGCCTGCAACAAACACAGATCTGGCATCTTCAGACTCAGGCCTGCAGGGCAGCCCTATGTGAGACAGAAATAAAGGAGAAACAGAGCCTGCTAGATTAATTGGGGTTTCCCACCTAATTAATGAACACTATGGACAGCCTAGAGAAGTAGGGAATTGAAAGAAAAATAATAATAGAGAAAAAAATCTCCACCTTGTATTAACATAGCACTTTATATTTTCCACATTTCTTTTATATTTTATTTTCATGTCTGTCTTAGTTGCTTAAGACTGCTATAAGAAAATACCACAAACTGGGTGGCTTAAAACAACAGAAATTTATTCTTTCATAATTCTACAGGCTGGAAGTCCAAGATCAAGGTGTCAGTGGGTCCATGCTCCCTCTGCAGGCTCCAGGAAAGAATGCCTCCTTCCTTCCTCCTGGCTTCTGGTGGCTCCCAGCAATCTTTAGTATTCCTCAGCTTGTGACTGCATCAGTCTAATCTCTGATTCTGTTATCACATGGCCTCTGCCCTGTGTGCATCTCTGTGTGTTCTTACCTCTTCTTATAAGATCACCAGTCATTGGATTTAGGGCTTACCCTAATCCAATATGACTTTGCCTTAACTGATTATACATGCAAAGACTCTATTTCCAAATAAGGTCACATTCTGACGTTCAGGATAGTCATACATTTTGAGGAACAGTATTCAACCCAATATTACTCCCAGAGCTCTTGTCCTCTAAGTAGCCCCTCGTAGGCTTAGTATTCATCTGTGATCACGAGAGTTCATCAGTCTTTCGCCTGCCTTCTCCCAGCTCTGCTTCCAACGGCTCAATGGTAGAAACTTCCTCCCCATCCTTGTGGATCCTATTTCAATATACTTACTAAAAATTGTGTCTTTTAATTTAGGTTCTCCCCAAAGCACACCTGAAACAAAGATTTAACTACAAGTATTTTATTTGGAAGGAGATCCCATGAAGCACCAATATGGAAGTGAGGAGCAAGGACGGACAGGAAGTCAACAAAGGTTTGCTGTAGGAAACTGGGGCTCACTTCCACGGGGCCCCTCTGGGAGACTGTGCAGAAAAATCTCAGAATTATTCCAGCAAAGGGGTGAGGAAGTTGAGGTGTTTATCCCCCAACTCCCAGCTGTCATCAGTTGAAGACATCTCTTGGAGCACTGACTCCCCTGCACTTTGAACCGGCACTGTGTACAGGCTGAACATGCTCCTGCAGCCAAAGAAACTCATGAGACAGAGAGAGTCGCAGATGCTTTCGGTAAGTAGCCAGTGGCTTATTCAGGAATGGTGAATGTCAAGAGGATTTGGACACAGGCACGGACAATATCTGCCACGACTGGGAAGACACAGTCCTCCCTGGGGCTTACCAGGTTTCCTTTACACAGTAGGTGCTCAATAAATATTTGTTGAATTGAATTAACACAGATCATTTGAATAAAGGAATAAAGAACAAAGATGTGGTCACTTAACAAAGATTTATTAAGCATTTACCACATTCCATGCATGATGCTAGACCTTAAAGATGCTAGTCCTGTGTAATTTTGAACTTGGTACAGAATTACTACCCTTAATGACCAAACAACCAATCCTGGCCTTCACCCATTACACCGTTACAATCAGTCAACAATCCTAAGGTCTTCCCAAGAACTGACCTTGGCTGAATTAGAAAATTCAAGCCTCTGTGTGATTCTGATGGTGAAAACTCTGCAGTACTTGGGGATGAAATTATCCTCCTACGCACCCCCATTAAGCTCTTATTCTTCCCAGTTTTCAGATTCACAGAGCAGAAAAGTCCTTTACTGGGTCATCTGGACCAGCTCTGACAAACAATCCCCAAATGTTTACTGACCACTTTCCTAGACTTTCACCAGTTTAGGAATTTAACTTGGAGAATCTGAGCCTAACTAATGAATAGACACAAAAGAAAATATTGGTACTCCTGACTTTGGGACCTTTTCCATCCATCCTCTCTGTACTCCAAAACATCCCAGACCAGTGGGACTTAATATTCTTTTTAATGAGATGTCCCATTGCAGAAACTCTCCCCCTTAACCTTGGTTCTGTCCAGAGCAAATTATTCTCGAGGTCTCAGAAATACATTTTCTTTCTTCCTGTTGTTATTTTAGAGTGAACCAAGCTCACAGTGCAGACAATTCCAGAAACACCCCCCTCCCAATAGAAGAGCAGTCTAGCAAGCAACATTCCCCAAGGGCAGGCTCGTCAGAGACCACAGCAGACTGCAGGGCAGTGGTTCCTGTCTCATGTCAAACTCCTGCTCTGTCCCTGCATACCGAGGAGCTCCCCATCTCCCTGACTTGCTCAGTCCCTTGATGTGTGCTTTTAATATTCATCTCCTTCTCTCTCTTGATGTGAATTAAAAGAGCAACTTGCAAGGCAAACAAGAGGAAAATAACAGATTGCCGCTGCTCATTAAAGCTTCAGCTCAATAGAGTCTGATAAGAGCTACAAGACTGACTCTCCCTCCCGATAGAGGATGGGGGAGTTGGGGGAACGATAATTACAATACCTTAGATCTGCTCTGAGCTCAAGGCATTTTCCAGATGGAAATGCATTTTTCTTCCTGAATCTTTACTGTCAGGTAGAACTCCAGAGTCTAGGCTGTCTCTCTTATTTTCCTGACACATAATCTTAGAAATTCATTTCACCTTTCTGGATTTCATTTAGTTTCCGTTTAGTTTCCCTACCTGAAAATGGAAAAAAGATTAATAGCCTCCTAAGTGGTCTGTAAAGCTAAATAAATGAATAAATATGAAAGCACTTTAGAAGAAATATCTTCTCTCTCTCTCTCTCTCTCTCTCTCTCTCTCTCTCTCTCTCTCTCTCTCTCTCTTTCTCTCCACCCCCCTTCCTTCCCATCAGTATTGAAACATGCTTAAATAACCTCTTGAAATCTTTTCACAATAAAGTCCTCCTCTAATCATTAGGTCCCACTTTAGCTACCACACTATTTCTTTTCTCCCCTCTGAAGTCAAGCCTCATGAAATGTTGTCTGTATTTGTCACCTTGGTTCCCTCACCTTCCACTCCCACCCCTCCCCCACTGCAATCTGGCTTCTACCCCATCGCTGCCCTGAAACTGTTCTACCGTGACCACCAATGACCCTGTTGCTAAATCCGATTAATACAATTTCAGTTATTATCTAACTTTATCTTTTTTTTTTTCAGCTGGTGATTCTTTTCTTCTGTACTTAAACAATTCTCTTCCCTTGGTGTCCAAACATCACTATCTTTAGGTTTTTTTCCTACCCCTCTGGCTAATCTTTCTTAGGCAAATTCCTTTGTTTCTCTTTAAATGTCAGTGTTTCCAGACCCTTTTCTCATCACTGATTCCTCTGGGGATCCGATTCGTTCCCGAAACGTAACTTCTGTCTGTATAACCCCAAGTCTGTACCTCCAGCTCAAGTCTGTCTCCAGAGGTTTAGACCCCCATACCGGGCTGCTTGCCGGATGCCTCATAGATCCCTGGGCGTCAGCATCATCTTCTCCCACTTCCACGTTTTCCTCCCGTTCCTGCTCCAGAGAGCGGCGCTGCTACGAACACTTTTCCCAAGCCAGAGGCCTCAGGATGGTTTTTTATTTCTCTTCCTAGCTCCATATGGTCAACCAATACCCAACTCCAGCCCGTTCTTCTTCCAACCTCCACCTTCTTGCCCCCACCATGTCATCGTCCCTCCTTGAGTCACCATTTCTCTTCCTGTTCCTTTACCTCAATGGATGCAACACGCCAACTGGCCTTCCCGCCTCAGCCTTTCCCCCTTTCGATCTGTTCTCCTCTGCTTCCAGAGCTGTCTTTCTAAAGTGCAAACCTGATAATGATATTCTCTCTTTCCAAAGAATTCAAAGGCTCCCCTGATGGCCAGGATAAAGTTCGAACTCCTGAGCATGGTACCCAAGGTCCTCTCTTTGTCCTGTGTCTGCACTTTGTCCCTGGATCCCCGTGTTCCACGCACTCCGCACCTACAGTGCCCACATAGAACGTACATGTGCACTCTCCCCTCTGAGCCATCGCACATGTCCCTTCTTCTTCCAGGAATATTTTTTCCTTTCCCCCTTATTTCCATGGTCTGACAAACTGCTACCTGTCCTTCAAGACTCAGTGTAGGTGTCGTCTTTTCTGGGAATTCTTCACAGTTGAGTTTGGGTTTCCCTTGAATGCTCCTCAGCACCCTGTGGGTCCCTCGTCATGGCAGTAATCACATGGTGTCATGGTCACCTATTTTCTTGTGTGTCCTCACCAGACTGACAACCCACTGAGGGCAGTGACTATATCCTTGTCTTTAGTACCAAGTCCAATAGCTGGTAGGAAATAGGTCCTTAATAAACACTCAGTGATGAATGTATGGTATGCTGACAGTTAATTATCACTACATATTAATAATAAATAAGATTCGGTTTTCCTATTTGGATGAAAGAAAGGTTATGGCATCAGAAAATTAAAAAGCATATCCGGCAAAATCCCACTCTGCTGAATCTAGTAGACATCAACGGTTATTTTCACAGTTACCGAGCACAGGCTTGTTTAATGTTTCTAACCTAAAGCCCACATTCCTCTCTTAATATGCTATTTCTACCACTCCCCAAGCAAAAAAAAAAAAAAATTAATATCTGCATTGAATTGAAAAGCTAATGGAGAGATGTTAATACTAGCTATGGGTAAGATGATTGGGGACTTGTTAATACTCTTTTTGCTTATCTTTATATTTTTATATTGAGCATGTATTATTTTTAATAAGAAGAAACAGCAAAAGCAACTTCATTTTGAAGTTACTTTTAGAGTAGAACTGATAAACATAAGCTGAGTGATGATACTTTTAAGAGGAGATTACAATTAGGGACATGGAGGGAACAGTGTGACACAGGGGAAATTTTAATTTAATTCAACCCACAGGCATTGATCTCCTGCCAGTCACAAGATGTTGCTCTAGGTGCTTCAGGGAATACAGGTCTCAAAAGGCATGGTGCCCAACCCCAGCAGGGGAGGCAAGTGTCAGGGGGAGCTTTTATTGAGTGCTAGCTCATGCCAAACAGCAAGTAGGAGCTTTGCCTGTGCTATTTCTTATAATCCTCACAACAGTCCTATGGGGTAGATATCACAACCCTGTTTGTGTAGATGGGGAAATTGAGGCACAGAGAAGGTTATTGACAAGGCCCAAATCACAGTTAATAAACCAGGATCTAAACCTAGGTATATCTGACTTCATCCTCTGAGCACCACACAAAACTGGCTTTGGTAAGTATCTCTTGAGCGAGGTGTGAGCACAGCAGGTCTTCTATTAGTGGTTCAGGGAGGCTTTCTGGAAGCCTCAGGTGGGCTAGCCTTCATAAAGGGGATGTGTAGATGGGAGAAAGGTCACAAGATGAGCCTCAGGGCAAGGCAGAGTCCTTTGGGAATATTATGCCAACAACATAGGAGAGACGCCAAAGGCAGCCCCAGCCTGATGGGGTCCAGGAGTCAAGTGTGTAGATCCCCCGAGCCTGATGCAGGGAGGTGGAAGCAGAGCAGGGGGCGTGCTGACGCTGGAGACCGGCAGTTAGCAGGCTGGGAAGGGGGCTGGCACAGGAGCCAGAGCAGGCACCCAGGAGCTTGGTCGCCGATGGAGGACAAGGCGGGACAAGCAGGAAGCAGCGCAGGCACAGGCAGCAATTTGCTGTGGTGAGGGGCTCCGGGAGGTCTGTGTTCCTGCCAGCCTGCGCTCGCTGCTTCTGAGGGCCAGTGCTCGGAGCCTGGCATCTGACAGAAGGACATTCCAGTCAGACGGAAGAGTGTGAGCAAAGCATATTACAACGTGAAGCAGTCCATGGTTTGTTAACAAAAGCAGACATATTGGATGTGGTGGGGTGTTCAAGAGCTGTCGGAGGAAAGACCACAGTTTTCTGGGAGTTGTCATTTTCTTAATTCCCCACTCACGGCCACTGTCCCCAGTGTCAGGAGGCTGGTGAGTATGTAAGAGTGGTGGCCAAGACTTGTGTTCATCAGTTCACTAGTGATTGCTGCTCCTTGTGGTTCCAGGACTATTTTTGACCCCGGTCACACAAACATAGGCGACCATCTCACCCAGGGCTAGCTACATAACTTGCAGGGCCAACAGCAAAATGAAAATGTGGAGCCTCTTGTTCTTAGAAAAAGTGCCACTAAAGGTTATTAAAATATAAAATTTTTCCTTTCTTCCACAGTCTCTCTTTTGACTAGTCATGGTGGGTTTTTGTTTTTCTTTTTTTTTTGAGACAGAGTCTCACTGTGTTGCCTGGGCTAGAGTGCCGTGGCATCAGCCTAGCTCACAGCAACCTCAAACTCCTGGGTTCAAGCGATCCTCCTGCCTCAGCCTCCTGAGTAGCTGGGACTACAGGCATGTGCCACCATGCCCGGCTAACTTTTTCTATATATTTTTAGTTGTCCAATTAATTTCTTTCTATTTTTAGTAGAGACGGGGTCTCGCTCTTGCTCAGGCTGGTCTCGAACTCCTGAGCTCAAACAATCTGCCCGCCTCGGCCTCCCAGACAGCTAGGATTACAGGCGTGAGCCACCGTGCCCGGCC